>OZ012679.1:26072441-26199941 GCA_963942445.1 Argyra leucocephala
CACTGCAGTCATATATCGTTGCGAGTGTACAATTTTTGCAGAGAAAATGCTATTATCGTGGTTACTTTACCTCCGCACACGTCTCACCGGCTTCAGTCATTAGACTTAACGGTCTTTGGTCCACTTAAAAATCCATATTATAATGAGTGTGACCGTTATATGAAAACAAACAATAATGAGAGAATGCTAGCTTCTGATGTTGCTGAAATTTTTAATAAAGCATACATTAAAGTAGCAACAATGGACAAAGTTATTTCAGGTTTTGAAGTAGCTGGAATTTGTCCGTTGAACCCAGAAAAATTTTACTTTGGTCAATAATCATTTTATGGCCTCGCGTAACATCAAATGTCCTATATGCAACGAAACGGGTCACCAGAACGAAAAAGCGGTTAAAGTGTATTTCTTGTTTAGAATGGACCATCAACATTGCAGTGGTTCTGACAATGAAAACAATTATATTTGTGATTTTTGTTTGTGATTTAAATAAGTTTTGTGATGTTAATAAGAATTACCTATTTTTGTAATTTACCTAAATTAGTTTAAAAATTTTTATAAGTTTTGCTAACTGAATAAACAGCAATTTTATGTTCCTATTTTTTTTCGATTTTTGTTAGCCAATAAAAACTAATGAAAATAAAATTAAAAAAAAAATTATTTTTTCGTACAAATATATACGCACAGTTACCCTAATTTATGCGCACACTTACACTATTTGATGCGCACAGTTAACCTTGACTGTGGGTAACTCTGCTCAAACCTCAATTTTTTTTAATTCAATTTTATTCTTAAACAAGTCATAATTACAAATAAATTTTGATTAAAAATGGAACTTTACCACTACATCTTTTAATTTTTTCTGCTGCCAGTTTCAAATATTCAAGGAGTATCGAAATATCGGACATAATGCTTAGGTGCACACAGTTCACCAACTTTCCCCTAATTAACAAAAATTTAACTATATCGGAGCACAGGATTTTTTTTTCTATAATGCATAAAGGAGAGGAAATGAAAAACAAAAAAAAAAAAGTTAAAAATTGAAATAGGGTGTGACAAATAAACATTTCATATTTTCTGTGACTCTTCATTTTTTTTCTTTTCAAAATATATTTTTTTGTTTATTTATTCTTTTTTTTCAATTTCAAACTTTCTAATACAGAGAATAAAGAATTTTTATTTATTTTCGTCCTTGTTTTTTTTTCGTCTCCTTTTCACCTTCTTCTATTTCAGTAAGATGTAGCTAATATAAAAAGTAGTTAGGTGTGAATTTACTTAAAATTATTAAGGTTAAAAAAAAAATAATACAGTTTATAAGTTATAGATAAACCTAGGTATGTTACATATTATCAAAATTATAAGACGGAAAGTAAATACAAAAACTAAAACAAGAAGTAAAAATAAAACAAAATTAAACAAATAGAAAAATTAATGAAAAGGTGTGAAAATATGGTTTAAAGTTTTACCATTTAAAAAAAAAAAAAAAATAACAAACAAATTGTAAAAAAAATACAAAAATAAAAAAATATTTTTTTTTATCGTTATTATTTCTTAGTGTTTTTATTTAATGTCAACAGATGGCGTGTATTTTTACAATAAATATTCCAAGAAAATTAACAAAAAAAAAATAATAATAAACAAACAAATTTAGATATTATTAACAAACATAACAAAAAAAAAAAAATAACAAACTTATTTTTTATTTATTTATTTTGAATTTGTTTTTAAGTAATTCATTTTTTGTTTTATTTTTTTAAATTAAAAAAAATATACGGTAATAATGAAAGGATTGAATTGGATTATTTTGGTACATTTTCGGGATTTCGAATTTGCAAATCTTTATTTTATAATTTACAACAAATAATATTTCTTATATTTGTATGAAGTCAATCATCTAGATGACATATCAGGTCGAAGTTCTGACAGTTGCAAGTTTTCCCGCAAGTTTGACACATCACTGTATTTGTAGTCCTGAATACAGATGTGTCAAACTTGTAGGAAAGCATGAAACTGTCAAATTTTCGACTTGATATCATGTTTTGTAATCATGATGGTCCCGTGTTTTCCCGCAAGTACTCTTGAATAACATTTCTTATATTTGTATGAAGGTCAATCATCTAGATAACATAATCAAGTCGAAATTCTGACAGTTGCAAGTTTTCCCGCAAGTTTGACACATTTGTATTTTTGTAGTCTTGAATACAGATGTGTCAAACTTGTAGGAAAGCATGTTACTGTCAAATCTCCGACTTGATATCATGTTTTGTAATCATGATGGTCCCGTGTTTTCCTGCAAGTACTCTTGAATAATATTTCTTATATTTGTATGAAGGTCAATCATCTAGATGACATATCAGTACGAAGTTCTGACAGTTGCGAGTTTTCCCACAAGTTTGACACATTTGTATTTTTGTAGTCTTGAATACAGATGTGTCAAACTTGTAGGAAAGCATGTTACTGTCAAATCTCCGACTTGATATCATATTTTGATCATGACGCTCCGTGTTTCCCGCAAGTACTCTTGAATACAAATGGGTCAAACTTGCAAAAAAACATGAAACTGCCATCTTATTATCTATAGTGATAACCACCCACTCATTTAGCTTCATATAACAAAGCTATAATGCTTGGTTAATAGCTTACTTATAATTTATAATGTTTGACATCTTTTGATACATTTCCAACCTCAATTTTAATCAGGTTTAATGTTGCTTAATTATTATCAATCTAACAAATTAGGTTTAAAGTAGGTTTAGGTATAATATTACGTTTAACAGAATGAGGTTATTACAGTACAGTATCTTAGTACTAGACAAATATTTTCTCAAACCTCCGACACGTTTTTTCTGTCAAAATATAACCAGCTACCTACCTTAAAATTATTATATTTAATCTTTAAATTAAAAAAGTACGGTATAAATATTTGAACCTATTCAAAACCGATTATTGTTCTACTAAATAATAGATATTCAAAAAAGGACGTGGCGAATTCAAATATTTTTTGAAATTTGTTTAACTTTTAATTAGAAATTTCAATTAGCTAAGTAATTTTAAAATATAAACATTTCAATTCATTAAAATACCGCAACAACACTTCCGATTTCAATTTAATTTTTTCTTTTAAATAAATTTTATTGCTTATGAGGTTGTTGTTTAAGATAAATCAATAAACAAAATAGTGTCCATGATAAATTGAAATGACGGAAAACAATTTATTATGAAATATTTGATACGATTTTTTATTAAACTTGCTCGGCCGAATATTACCAATATGGTATTATGCAGACGGAATTTTAATTATGTTTCGACCCAAAGTGGGTCTTCAAATAGGGTTCTTGAGTAAATCTACAAAAGAAAAAATCATAATGAATTTGGTAGGAAAAAAAACCACAAAGAACGATTGAAAAATACACAAATTGCCGAAATAAGGAGCAGAAGGTTACCAGTCTGATAAAAAATTATAAAAATCAATTTATCCCTTTTCCAAAATATTAATAAATAATAACGGAATCAATTTATTTAAATTTTTATATTTATATCAGGAGTGGTTTTTGGTGTTCCTGTCTTGGTTAAATAACATTTTTTTTGGGGATTTTTTTTTGTGGTTTCAAAGAAACATACAAAAATCAAATTCCCTAAAAATTAGCAGAGTTGGACAAAAGTAGACACCAATAAGACGAAAGAATAGCAGAATACAACATGAAAACCGTGTGTTATTTAATTCATATGCTTTGGAATTGTACTCTAAAATGACGGTAGTATGCAATTATGATAGATAATAGCCAAGCAGCAAATGCTATATTGCAAATAAGAAGCTAGTCCAATCTAAAATACTGTCAACACAATCCAAGGTAAAAATATACAATTAAAAATTCAAATTGGCAATTTCGATTATTACTTTTTTTCGTAGCATTGTTGTTCTTGTTGTATCCTGGAATATTATAAAACTGATACCAAAAAACAATTCACGCTCTAATGGTTTTGGTAAACAATGCCCTACCTTGTAATTAAACAAAAAATAATGTGAAATTTCATTGTAGTAAAAAGCAAAATAACAAAATTGGTACATGTGTGTGAGTCCATTTATAAGTGAACTTACCACTTAAGTTTCAGCCCCATTATCTCGGAAATAAATTCGCTTGAGCTTATGTCATTTAGGTTAGTTTTGTTATGTTGACGGCTGAGGTCTGATAGGCTCCATAAACCGTTTTAACTTTTTTTGACTTAAGAACAGATTCTTGTTTTACTCGAAACCGAGTTGATGGCATATGGAGCCTTTCTCAACTCAGTCGACGATATACTAAAATCAAGTTATATAACATTTTTTAAATAATATTATTTAATATTTTGTCTTATGATTTGTAAAATAAATTTTTTTAGGGTTGTGCGAAAACTGCAGCTCATGTTGGTGCATGGACGGGACTTAGAATAAAATTATTCAAAATAATTGTTAAAAATAGTCCTTAATAAAGCATTTAGCCTTTGAAATAAGCGCATTATATCTCGACGTATTTCTAACATTATGATACGACGAGTATTTATTGAATATGGTGATAAATGCACCAACTGGGAAATAAAGGGTTAAACATTTAGAAATTCAACAAAATTTATATGCAAAAAACAAACATTATACACAAGCCAATATAATTTTGAAGAAGAAGTTATCAGTATGGAAAGTTTGGTGTAGAAATTTCAAGGACGAAGTTATCAATATTGATCGTAGGTAGGTATAGTGAAAAAAATTGGTAGGTAAGGTATAGTAAAAAAAAATTGTATCTACAAAAAAAAAAACATTTTAGAAATTTTTCTATTCGAAATTTTTAATTTTTTGTACTTTTCGATTGCACCTATAATTATTAAAATTTTATAATATGCACAGACATTATTTTTATGAAAAATTATTTAAATTTATGTTTTTACATTATTGTTTGCTATTTATAGTTGAATAGCTAGTTTTTTTTTATTTTATTTTTTGTAACAGTTGCGGTAAATTATTGTAAGCTTTTATTATTTTGATTTAATTTTCTTTTTTGTTTTTGCTATTTTTTTTAAATAAATTTAACGTTTTATGTTGCACATTACTTTTTATATAATATACATTATACATTATTATGTTTTTTACTATTTAAATTAGTAACATTAAATTATGTAAGCATTAAAAAAACAAAATTTTGTTTTTATTTTTTTTGTAAATTATCGCCTTTAATCATAGTGATAAATGAAATGGTGGTGCACTTAGTTGAATTGGTCAATATAAAATGAAAAAAAAAACTGTTTTTTTAATCTACTGGATGACATGCTAATGATTTGAGCTAGTAAATTAAGTAATTTACTATTAAACGTTATAATTTTTGTAATTACAATAAATTTTAGACCTTTCGGTAGAACTGTGTTTCATTGCGAACAAAGAAATTAAATAAGTTGTTTGTATCAAAGATTTTAATGGAATTTTGGTTGTTGTATACTAAATTTCCAAATTTTAACAACGTCATCCAAGTGAAAGAACAGTTAATAGTCTATTAGGTTTTGTATAATTGATATTATCATTAGAATGATTCCCAGACACGGATATTGTCACGTTTTTTCCCTTATATTTACCCTAGTGCACTGCTAAATCCCGTATATGCGTCATATGCCATTGCTTGTGCCGTATCTAATGCCATATCTATCCATTCCATACCAAATACATATTATGTCAATTCTAATGCCACTACTGCTATTGCTTATTGACCTACATTAAAAAGTCATATTATATTTGTACAGACTGTGTCATATTTTTCAGTACTTTAAGAGATATTGATACTTTAAGGCATTTTGAGGGGTCTAATGGGGTGTGGTCACGCAATTCATAATCCTTTTGATCAGGCTTACGGCAGTTACCTCTCCCACCTTATTTCCCTACTCTCACCTTCACGTGGTGACCCCTGTTAACCTTAGCAATCCTTACGAACGATCGGATTACAATCTCAGTGTAGTAGAATGGGTAGAGAACAGAAGAGAAGAGTAGTATGAAATGTATCGGACAATGGCAGAGGTAGCAACCAAAGGCGGAAGGTGCATGCCCTGAAATTAGCTACTTTCAAATTTTGAATTTATAGGTTTTTTATGTAACAATGAATGTAGTAATTGGAGCGGCTGCAACAGACGTCTGCATTCACAATGAGTGGCCTGTAAGAAGGAATCTGATTATCTAAGGGGCGGATGTGTCTATCCGGTTTGAACTTATCAAAGTGTCAACCATGCCATGGATGGGATGGGGTTACAGGACAATTGTGATGACATTTTCAACACACTAAAGTAAAACTAACTAGTTATAATATAAATAAATTTGTAATTTTACAGTCTTGATTTTGTGTGTGTTCACCATTTTGATACTCATAAACGGTGGGAATATCATATATTTATATGTAATTATTTTAAACTATTTTCCACAAATATGAAGACGGAATCAGTGTTAAAATATTCAATCAGAAAACAATAAAAAAATTAAACATTTCCAACTTTCTTTGATCACAATAAATCGAAATGCTTTTGAGAGCACCATTGAATATCATTGCCTAAGAAACAAAATATAAATTGCTTGAACGAATAGGAAAAAGGAAGATCAGTAAAGTAAATAACAAACAAATAAATCAAATTAGCGAACAGTAGTTGATTAATAGTAGTTAAGTGATCACACTACTAATTTGAAAGCCCCCGGTTCGAATCCTATTGAAGGCATGATAGAAAATAGTCAGTTTTATAAAATATTGTTGGGTAAAACTAAAATTTGATCAACGTTGTAATAAATCCATAAAAGTAAGTAAGCGCTCTGGCAGGAGAAATAAAGCTAGGTCGGGCATGCTCTATAAGAAAACCTGACAATAACATCAAACATCCAAAGTAATGTTTCGAATTGAATCTTAAGAGTACGTATTGCGCCGGAAGATAGAAAATACATGGAGGACAACAGTCTTAGCCCAAGTAAATACCAGTGAAAAAATGTGGCCACAATTGAAGAGGTTAGTCCAAGATAGAAGACGTCGGAAAGATTTTATGTTGTCCAACGGATGGGGTTACAGGATAGTGATGAAGTGCTCAATATTTAAGGTAGATGTAGATCTAATATATAGATATGCAATATAGATAGATTTTTGTTATACTTGAGTTTAATAGTGATTACTCGTATAAACATTACAATCGTGTATCTGAAATTCTAATGTGCCTGATTTATCCATTAGACTTGGGATATTTTTGTCAATCGAGCCATCATTTTTTAGGATGAAAAACACAACAAATTTTAGCGAATTCTATAGAAATTAACTAACAACTAAGTTTTTCATAATCATTTTAATTTATAGTGTATTTTTTAATAAATTAAATAAGATAAGCTGCGTCTATAAAGTAAATGTAGATCAATTTTGGAATTATAATTATAGGTCAGTTTTATTTTAGTGATAATTATTTTATTCGGCAGTAATTTGAACTGTTAGAATTTGATCAATTACGATAATAACAATGTTACCAGTCTCATCATAAATTTTAACTCATTACTGCCTATTGGGTATTTAAATACCCAAAAACCTTAGTGGATTAAAATACCTATATCTGCCGTTAGGTAATAGATATTGAGCTAGTTTTGATTTTATTAGAGAGGAGAAAAAGCCGGGACCATAATTCATTCCCAGTGGGCTAATCAAAATTCTCAAGAATTGTGGATTCGGCAACTAAGCATTTTTAAACCCCGAAAATTTCCATATAAAGTGGTTATTTGGAAATTGAGATATGGAAAAGTCGGGAAAATTTCCAAAGATCACTTAGCCGCAAGTGTTTTTTGAATCGGTGTACTTACATCGTCTCTAGAAATGATTTACATTTTGGGTATTTAAATACCCAACCGTCTAAAAAGCATGAAAAAATTAGTGAAAAAAAAATGTATATTTTTATGAAAGTAAGGCACACTGTTTTATTGAACAAATCTAAAAAAGTAAAGTATTTATATAATAATATTGTAAAATTAAATTTTAAAAATTATTTCGCTTTCTCGCTTTTTAATTTTAATTTTATTTCGTGGTACATCATTATGATAGTCAAAAAAGTATTTGGGATGCAAAGTAATCGAACAAACTTTTTGCAACCAAATTGTGTTTCAATACCGCATTGTCTACAAAGACTGCGCTTAGGTATTTTTTCCACTATATGGTTGACGCGATCTGTGCATTTTGCCATTTGTTAGGCATTAAGAAGTACACGCCCACATGGACGGCTGACTACTTGTGGTAGTGTTACCAGTGCTTCCACCACATTTACTCTGAAATCAAATATACCCATAGAAGTCAAACATTCATACCTTGGGCGGAAAACATGCAACTTCCATGGATTCACCATTACGACATAGAATTCATATGTCCAATAGCATTTTTTACCACGAAATTTGATTCGATAATTGTTCAAAGCAATATCAAACGGATCAACAGCACCCTTCCGTTTATTATACTCATGAATGGCTGGTCAATTGTTATCATTACGATTTTTTCGGTCGTACCGCTTAGTATGGAACATTGGGGCCATGTCTCAAAAAGTTAAACATCATAGTAATTTAAACAGAATTATATAAATCTTAGCCTACTAATTAATTTTACATAACACTACGTTTGAAACTGTATAACTTCACTTTTGACTTTCTAAAATCCGAAAACACAACGGTCAAACTTCAAGCTATGAGATAATGTTAAAAAGTTAAAAAACATATTAAATTCTACAATCATCTTCATCATCATCTTATAGCGCTACAGCTCTGGGTGAGGTTTGACCTTCATCACTACAATCCTCCAAAAAGGTCGATCTTGTGCCTCTTGTCTCCAATTTGGTATTTGTAGGGTTTGAACATTGGTTTTCACATTGTCTGCCCATCTGTTTCTTTGTCCTCCTATACCCCGGCTGCTATCTGGCTTTCTATTCAGCACGACTGCTTGCTTTCGATTTTCAATACAGAACAATTATATATTTTGCCATATAATCCACTATCCATCAATATTAGATAGAGGATGAAATAATAGACCCCTGAAGTTTTTTCAAAACAAACTAAAGCATTTATTTATAGCGCTAACGCCGATTAGGTATTTAAATACCCATTCCAAATTTCATGCGTGACAAAAGCTGGAGATATAAATTTTTTCCAAGCAACCACTATGACCATCCTTAGGATTTCATAATGATTTTAGGACGGGGTCTGTGAGCCGGCTGTAATTGGTTAATTAATTTAGACTATTTAGACAGTTCATAATTTGCAAAGTAGCATGTTGACTTCAATCATTTATAAACAATTGCCTTACTTTGATCACAATACTTCCTATATCACGGTTTCAAAAAAAATTGAACTGACTAAAAAATCTGAATTTCAAAACTCTGAATTAGCAAATTTGATTTGATAAAACTGCTGAGTTAAGCAAATGTGATTTTTTACTTTCACAAATATTTTTTTCATATTTAGAATTTCGTAGGTCATAAATTCAGAAGACTTAGATATTTTGTCTCAAAAAACACGAGGTAAGATTTATTGTCAAAGTCGGCACGACAAAGAACTTCATAATTGTGGTACATTTTTTTTTTTAAATTTACTAGCTACCTCTTAATTTTATATTTATTCTTAAACTTAATCCTGGATCCAGACTTGGACTTTGGCATTTTAATTTTTCATTATCAACCTAAGAATTTTCATTAGAATTAATTTAAAATTTAAATAACTCAACTTACTGCCCAATTAAATTCTGCAGCTGAACTTTTTCGTACCACACAAATTAGCTTTCCAAAATACTAATTTTTCTCCGTAAAATGCATGCTGTGCTATAGAATATCACTTACAAAAACCACCTTATTTCATATTGACTCAAGCAAATTTGGAAAAACATTTTCTTAAAAATTCTTTACACAACAAAATGCAAAAAAAATAGAAACAGTTTCAAAATATGGAAAATAACAAATAATTTCCTTTCGGAAATTGTCAAATGATTAATGAGTTTTTAAAATATTATTTGGTATACAGAACAAATTACGAAAAAAAAAAAAAAAAAAAAAATACAAAACAAAAAAGGAAAAATAAAAAAGTAAAAAAAAAAAACCTCAGACATTTGAAATGTCAAAATAACAATTTTTCTTTTTAAGACCTTTATTTTGTTAATGTGACCTTTTTTTTCCTTTGCTTTTGTATTTTTTGTTTTGTTTCGTTTTTTATTTTTTTTATTTGTGATTCAATGCGCTTTTCTTCTAACAAAAATGAAAATTTAATAGAAAATAAAAAGAAAATTGGCTAAATTACTTGTAAGATTTATTTTTTTACCTTTTAAGTTTTAAATACTTTGTGTTTAACCGAATTGGACCTATTTACCAGAAAATAGAGAAAATCACAAGAACGGAAATGATTTTCTGAAAAATACAAAAAAAGAAAAATCATTCCATTTCAAAAATAAAAATGTCTATCTTAATAGGATTCTTTCAACTGTTGAATTCAACCGTTCTGTAGTCAAATATAATTTTGCTTTGTAGTTTATTCCATGTCATGATTCTAGTGTAAAGAAAATCTTAATAGTTTTAGACTAAACTAAAAAATATAGTAGAGATTTTAGTAAAAAAAAAAAAAATACCTACAAATAAAAATAAAAAAAAAAAATTTAATTTTTCACTTCACCTGAATTTTCATTCAACATTTTCTTTTTCTCACAATAATGATGTTGATTAAAATGATTGTATTATGATGAAAATTACATGCAAGTATTTTGCATTGAAATGTAAAAAATGAAAATAAAGAATTTATAATCTATGACAATATAGTCCCAATATAGAACCCATAATTCATTATAATTTATTTTTCTTTTTATTTTTGCTTGCGTTGGAGGGTGGGGACCGGCTTGGATAAAAAGAAAAATGACCAAAAAAATATTTCCAAAAAAAAATACTGATATGAAATATAAAGGTGATCCTTTCATTCAATCATTACAAGAATTCAGTGAACCTTCTCATATTAAATTAGAGCCTGTTGATACTAAAAAGTATGAGAAAGAAAGAAAAAAAAAAAAAACAAAAATAAAATAGACATGAAAGAAAAATGAAGTTTTGGTCCTGAAAGGAGGATGGATTTTCATTCATTTTTGTTTTTCATCTTCACTACGATCCTTTTTATGTTTTGTAAAAGGTCAACACCAATTTTTTTTCTTATAACTTTTATTTTTTTTTTTTTCATTTTAGGTATGAATTGTTTTTTTTTTTTTTTATTTTTTTTTCTGTTTGTAATTATTTATTCAAAAGAAAAACTGTTGGATTTAGATGAAACGGAAAAAAAAAAAATCAGAACAACAAAGTTTTTCTTTAAAATGAAATTTAAAATAATAGAAAAATTTATGTGAAATTTTTGATGTTAAGTTTGGAATATCAAAGTGAGTCTGTGTGTGGATGAGGTTCAAAAATAATTATTTGTTGTAGGCATTATAATGCTAAATTAAACCTGGTCTACTTCCAGCATAAAAATGCTTTATAGGTTTTTCGACCTGAACCAGCACCTTTTGTGATTGGGATAAAATAAATGACAAAGAATTGAGAGTATAATCTTGGTCGGTAACAAATTAAATAAAATGAGTCTATTCTATTTAAGAAGGCTTAGTAGCTGACAATAGCAGTAGCTTTAAATATTTAATGAGTTGATAAAAACCAGTAATTTGATAAAAGATGCTCGACATAATATTGTAGATATTGTATAGTATAAACTTGCAGTACCGTACTTAATTCAGCAAGAAATGGTGATTCTACATAAGTTACTGTCAAGAACATAAAAAAAAGAGATATGTGGGAGATGTAAAGAAGTGCTACAAATCAATAAATGGAAGTAGATTATAGTTTTAAATTTTTTACTTATTTAAAACTGTAAGACCTAATTTTTAAATTTATATGATGTTCAAATAACAGTGTGAAATTAAAATATACGAATATAATATAAAATATATTAATTCTTGAATTAGGTATTAAGTAACAGTTTTTTTTAATTAATTTTATCCCCTAAATTAATTTCATGAATAAATTTTTTGAAGATCTTCCTGGTAAACAATAGTTTTTTTTTATGCATTTCTTCTTGATAGAAACAATATTAATAAGTTATAGGTAAGTCAATTATCGTTTGTTGCTTCCAGCGAAGGTTTGAAATACTAGTTCTATGATATTGCATTTTAATTTAGCCATTCTGAATTATTATGAACTTTACTAGTCGATATTTTATCATTCTATTTACATGATTTATTTTATCCAGTTTTTTTTTGTATATTTCAACTGCAACGGACAATCTATACTTATAAGAACATCGAACTCGGTACCCTTCAAAGCCATCAAATGACAGATTCCGGTTGCTGCTGTTCAACTTCTAGCATGTCTCAGGAATATTTCAAAAACTAATTGTGTAAGAGGCATGCAAATTTACACTTAGATACTCTTTTGCAAATAAAGAAATACGACTATTACCGATTTTGAAAATTTGGACTGGTTTGGGGTGCCGCCGTACAACTTCTAGCATGTCTCAGGAATATTTCAAAAACGAATTGTATTAGAGGCATGCAAATTTACACTTAAATACTCTTTTGCAAATAAAGAAATACGACTATTACCGATTTTGAAAATTTGGACTGATTCGGGGTGCTGCCGTACAACTCCTAGCAAGTCTTAGGAATATTTCAAAAACTAATTGTGTTAGAGGCATGCAAATTTACACTTAGATACTCTTTTGCAAATAAAGAAATACGACTATTACCGATTTTGAAAATTTGGACTGATTCGGGGTGCTGCCGTACAACTCCTAGCAAGTCTTAGGAATATTTCAAAAACTAATTGTTTAAGAGGCATGCAAATTTACACTTAGATAATCTTTTACAAATAAAGAATTATGACTATTACCGATTTTGAAAATTTGGCATTGGTTCGGGTTGGTGCTGTACAACCCCTTGGAATGTTTGCAAGAAAGATTGTGTTACAGACTTGAAAATTTATTCATAATTACTCTATGAAAAATAAACAAATACGTATTGTCCTGAAAAAATATTTTCGAATTTTAGGAATCAGTATAAATTTTTACATGGCTATGTGCATTAGCCACTAAAATGTGACAATTTGGTTTATTAATCAGAAAATACTGCAGAGTGGTCATGTATACAAATCGATAGACACAGTTATCGATCAAAATGAAGTTGTTCCTTTTCTTCAATTGGAATTAAAAGTAGTAGCAATATTGCTTCTACAAAATTTGAAGAAGCCAAAACTATGGCACTAGATTAAGAATAACAACTTTGCATCTGTGCAAATTGATTGTAGAAAAGACAAGGAACGTATTTGCTTATACTATATCAGAAAAAACCCGAAATATTGTTTACAAAGAAATAATTTTAATATAAGTATAGCTTAAGTTCGAGTATTGGTGATATTTTTTTATCGTAGTGAAAAAAAATATAAGAATATTTTTGATAAATCAATTTTTTACAATTCGATTCATAAATCAAACTTCATTGAAGTAAATTCGATACATTGTGTGGTCGACCCGGACTTATGTCGGGTAACTTATTTGCTAGTATATTATATTTTATATGCGTCGCTGTTACGTTTCTAATATTTTAGTAGTCATATAATAATATGTTTGTCTTAGAAAGCGTTTTGTATGGTTTTAGACGTTTCCATCTTTGTGTATTTATTTATTTATTCCAACAGTTGATCTTACAGATAAATCTCCAGGCCAATTTTATAGGTCCTTTTTCCTTTCGAAGTGTTGTCTTTTTTATTAAATCATATTAATTATTTGGTATATATTTTTGTATATTATATATTTACTAGCGAATCCCCTGTGCAATTGCACAGAACCAGTTCTTTCAGGTACGATTTTATATAAAGAGAAATATTTGTTTTGGTATAATTGTAGATGTTTTCTGAATCGCTTGATTCTTGAATATTAATACTTTATAATAAAATTAAAGTAAATTAGGTATTTTACTTTATTACGAAATTAATATTAATTTCAATACGACTTAACACAATAAAATCCCATTACTCTCAACGTAGTAGATCGATGTATTTTAGTTCGTTTATAGTCAAAAGCGTTTGTAGTCACAATTCTGTTATAGCAATAGTCAACAATTTGTTTGAAAGAAAGTAATTAACTTCATAAGTTTCATACAAAATTGATGTCGTTTATAGCCACATTAAAATATAACGCCAATTTTTTTCAATAAAACAAAAAAACAAGTTAAAAGTGAATTATTTTATTAAAAAACTGATTTGTATATTGTATTTTTCTTTTATTACAATTCTTTATTACAAATATGTATATTTCGTGATTACATAATAGAATTGCCACTTATGAATAAAATAAAGTTTCAAATTGTTATACGAAAGATGTTTTATTGAATTTGATTTTGTTTATAAAGATGCAATTTTTTTTTACTACGCCTATAGTCAAAAAACGGTTATAGTCAGAAATATTACTGAAATTTAGCGCATGACTATAACCGTGTTTTACTCTATATATTTTCTTATAAAAATAGCAGAAGCAAATGGACTAACATTTATTATATCAATTTTGAAGAGTATAATCTGATTTTTATTTTTCTGTTTTGTTTTAAATTTTTGTTTGTATTTTCGTTTTTGTACTTTTTTCTATAAGTTTGTGTGTTTATTTAAAATGAAAGAATTTTTATGAAGCCTTTTTAAAAATTGTCCGTGATTGAAAATTATTTTAGAGTATAGATATTGCTCCACTCGAAAATAACCGTCATTTATTTGATGTAACTATTTAAAATGTTTTAAGTATTGCTAAAATTTTAATATGTTTGTGGCGTAAATAATTTACTATTTGTAATAATTATATTTATATTTGAACCGATATGGTTGTATTGAAAATTACATTTTCAGTTATTTTCATCATTTTTCAAACCGGTGCACCGATCGATCGTTATATTACAACACTCGAGTGTTTTACCACTCGACTAATGAGGCCACTCCAATAGCCTTAATAATAAAAACAATAAAATACAATATAACTGTAATATATAGCTAGTCAGTTTAAGACAAATTTATAATAAAAATTAATACATATAAAATATCTTAAATTAAATTTAAGACTTTCTTTCGAGCCTGATCTAGATCGAAGCTTTAGATAAATATTTATATAATTTCTAGAATAAAACAACCGTTTTAAGGCCGGTTTTCAAGTGGTAAGTCCTGTTAGTGTATTTTAATAAAATACTATTACTATTTAAGCCAATAGCCTAAAGAATAAGAGCTTAAAAATGAAGTTGTTGTAATTTTAATTATAATAACTGCGAATGTAAATTATTCAATAAAAACATTATTCGAGGTGGGCTTAACAGTGGGGTAGTATTCCTCGAAGTCTATTATAATAAGTAAGTAATGTGCAGCTTGGGACCTATTGGTATTAAGAAAGTTCATTGAATATATAGCTCATTATTGCATAAATTATAAACAAACTGAGAACAAATTATTTAATAGCTTGAGCCAAATATGGCCAAAAATCTATTTCAAGCCACTAAATAAAATTAATTAAAATTTTATAAAAATTTAAAATCTATAAAAATGTGTCTTCCAGTAATGTTGATTTTAAAAACGAGAAAAATGTCCACAGCATTATTAAAATATTAAATTTTTTCTAGATTGCCTTGTTTTGTTGGTAATGCGCAAAAAAGTGGAAATATTAATAACGTACAATCATAATTTAATTACTTTATTTAATTGTTTGGTTATTCGACTTTACTTTTTTTTTTTAAATATTATGCAACTCATAGATAATTTTTTAACATCTCCACATGACTTTTAGAATCAATCAGAATGCAAAACCAACAGTTATATCTAATTAGTTCAACACTACAATACTAAACCGATAAATTTCAGTAGTGTTGTATGGATAAAACATACCTACCTGAAATGAATGAACGAAAAAAATGTATTAGTCTGATATCTATACCATTGTGCATATAAGTTTTGACATACCTCTAATTTTATGAAATGATATCCATAATCTTAAATAAAATTAAAATACTGGTTTGGATCCGGCATCCAACTTCAACAAAGATCCTTAATGAAAAACAACATTTTGTGGTTGTGACATACTATACAACACTACTATTGATAATGGTTTTGTTAAAAAAAAATGGATACAAATTTTCATCCAAATGCTGGAAGTGAAAACGAAACGTGAGAGAGTGTTCTGCTTTCGTTTCGGTTTTATTTTTAGACTATTAATATAATTATTTAGCTCATTTAGAGCTTTTGGATTTATTTGTTTTGGTTTGCATTATTTTATTTTATTAAATATAATTAATATAGGCTTTCTCTGAAACTGTTTTGCTTTACATTATGTTTGACCTTTACCCGATTTGTTATTTTATTTAGAACTGCATTAATACAACTGTAAAATACAGCTTACATAATATGTTGTTGTATAATATATTTTTTTTTCACAACTCGGCTCTGAACTTGGATTTAAAACAGAATTTTTGATTCGATCAGCTTTCAAAATTCAAAAGAATACTGCCATTGTCATCATCTTATATCACTACACAGAGATCTGGGTGAGATTTGACCTTCATCACTGTACTGCTCAAAAAAGGTCGATCTTATTTCCAATTTGAGATTTATAAGGCTTAAGCATCACTTTTAAACTTATCTGCTGATCTAATTCTTGATCTTTATCTACCTCGATTAATATCTTTGTAGCCTGGTTTCCACTCTCGTATGTATGTGTGATGACTGTATGGAATGTATGCGTAATGTATGTTTATGTGCTCATGTATGTGCATGCAATGCAGTCAGTTGGATTTTTAGAAAACCCTAAATGGTCTTCCCTTTTAATTCAATTATTGAGCTGCTGTTGCCGCTTCTTAATACATAATTTGCATTATAAAATCATTTCGGACCGAGTATGTTTCCCACCAACCATCAATTTTATTTTTTACATTTTAGGGGCTTATTAAAGAGTTTTGATTCGATATCATCAGTATATTATTATTTTAAATCCGATTTTGATGACCTATAGTTGATATAATTAAAATAAAAAAATTTTAAAGGTTAAATGAAAAACAAATAATAATTGTTTTTTTTTTCCTACAATTGTAAAATTAAGTTTGTAAAGTTTTTTATTTTGTTGTTGTTGTGTTTTTGTTTTCTTTTCTCATTTTTGAAGTTTTTACGCCAAAGTCAAGAATAATTTTGAAAATAAAATGAAAATATATGTACAATAAAAAGGTCGACACAAGCACAGAGCACTATTAGTGTTATACAGTGAAAAGGACTACAAAAATTAAAACTTTTATTTTTTTTTTTTTCGTATTACTAATTTTAATTTTTTTTTTATTTTATAATAAAAAAATTTTTTTAGTCCTTAAAATCCTGGATAATGAATAATTCTAAAGAAAAACAAAATGAATTTTCTGAATTTTTTTTTTTTTTTTTTTGCAATAAATGTAGAATATAGATGTTAGTAGGAGTCTATGATGTTAGCAGAGCGAATTGATTTGATTTTATTTTTCCGCTGAATGCCATTGATTTGAAGTTGTCCATTCCATGCTTATTTTTTTTGTATGTCTTTTGATTTTTTTTTTTTTTTTTTATATTTTAAAAGTTTTATAACGCAGCAACAGTTTCTAATTTTTGATTATTATTTAGAATGGGTGGGAATAAATATTTTTTTTTTAATGAATAAAATCATCCAACTGCAAGAAAGTTTTAATAAAAAAAAAAAAAAAATTTATTTGATTGTAGGGAATTTATTAGGTACTTAGGTAATGACTGAATAGATAAAATTTGATTTGTATTGGTTTTGAAGTCAGTTTTTCTTTTATTTTGAATTTGGTTTTTTAATTGGTGAAAATGAAAATGTTGGAAATGTTGAAATGGAAATATTTTTCTATTTTAAAGTTTTAAAAAAAAGAAGTTGCTAAGACCTGGAAAAAAAAATTCGATAGGTGTATATTTAATAGTTAAAATCGGATTAATTTAATTTAATTTAGTTTTTTATTTCCCTTGCATAAATTTTTTTTATAACTGGAATTTTAAAGTTTAAAAATTTGAATGAAATTTTAATCAATGACTTCTTGCATTACTAAAAGACCACTATACTAACGATAACACCACAAACATTTGAACATGCAAAACTATAGACATAAACAACTTTAACCAGGCAAAACGATAAGAATTATACTGTCAGATATAAATTTATGCTTAGAGCAAGCACATCAGACGTTTATTACTAAACGAAGGCTTGCTCCATTTAATTGTTAATTAAGTAAACTTATCATCCAGTAGGGTTAGTAAAACACCGTCACCTTTGATTAGAAAAATCTAAAAATAAATTAAACCAGGTACATGCTGTTAGTAGTATCAGGGTAAAAGTCATAAGTTAATACCTATGTTAATACCTATACATTTATTAAAAATACTTCCAAAAGTTAGGCCGAAAGTATCAAAGCTAAAAACAACAACAGTTGTTAGTAAGTCTCAGTTGTAAGTACCATAAAAATGTAATCGTTTTTTAACAGTTAAAACACTTAGTTTTCAATCAAAAGAACTAGAGTTAGAATTTACTTCACGGAGCATTCTAGTGATTGGCTCGAAGCAACCATATTCAGTAGGATGGAAGGGAATGTGGAACAACTCAACGGTTGTGAGATTATTCCGATTGGATCTTTCAACCAAATAATTTGAAATTTCAGGGGTTAGCGTCATACCCGAAAAGATCTGATGAATAAAAAAAATATCTGCAATTATCCGACGATGAGACAACTACTGTCAATGAGTTTAAGACGGTGGAAATAAAGTGGAAGTCGCAATGGATTCCACGAAAAGTTACTCAAAGCAAAACGTAAAAACTTTTGTTGAACCGATTCAATTCAATTAATATCAGTCAAGTAATGTGGAGATCACACTTGACTGGCATGGTAGACCTTACATATGTAACATAAAGAGGAAGGGATCAGAAAAGTCTTTAGACCATCATTTAATGAAACCTAAAAAGGAATTTGCTTTGCTCACTATTTTATCATAATGCAGCTTAAAGCTCAGTTTAGTGTAAAGTGTTAACCCGAGGTTTATAATAGAATTCGCTCTTGAAAGCAAACAGCCATTTAGTTGGTATTTGAATCAAACTATCGGAGCGGAATTTCTCTTAGAAAAGGTTATGACTTGGCATTTAGAAGTATTCAATTCAAGTCCATTTTTCGAACACCAAGAAGCGAAGTTGTTAATATCATTTTGTAGGTGTAAGCAATCCGATGAGGAAGATATAGGAATAAAAAGCTTTGAGTCATCAGCAAAACTAAGAAGTTTAGAAAAAATTATCACTTTAGGAGCATTAATTGTTGAAACTATAAATGAGCCATCAATTGTTGAACTATTATGGAACCAACCAAATTAATATACACGATTAGATACAACAAACATCAACACAAAAACAATAACAGCGACTATAATAATACTACTAAATTGTGAAGCTTACCAGGGTCTGGCTGGGCTGAACAAAAGGTACTCATCGGTATTTACTAGATGGAGTACCTAGACCAACATCAGATATTGCAACGAAACCTTAACAATACAAAATACAGTACTGAACTGCAAACACACGAGTAATAATGACCACAGACACACTAAGTCTAACGTACGAAAAAAGCACACAAATAATCACAAACCTACTAACAACCCACGACATATGGAACGACAACTAACAATAAAAAATACTAAAAATTTACAGAATAAAATTCAATAATAATAGCATATCTAATTCCATAAAATGATTTAAAAATAAATGTAACCCAAGTGAAAGAATATTAAAAGAACTGATAACGTTAAAGTTGGGGCCAAATAAAATGTCGTGTATACATTTATATGCAATTAACTACTCGAGCAAACATACACAGCGATCCTACACATTATATTTACATATACCGCATGTACACGATAGCTTCAATTAAGCTTCAAGTACACTTAAACATATTGTATATATTACTTAAAATCAGCTTCACTCAAGTCAATCACAAAAATTTACTTACTTGACTTGAAAGTTTTAACCGAATACGCAGCTTGAGAGGTTGAGTTCACATTTAATATAAACAATTTACAAAGTTTTGTTAATATTTAGAGTGAATTTAAAAAAATAGAAGATTCAATTTTAAGGCATCAAAATATACGTCATCAAAAATACATATGTCAAACTCAAGCTATTTTCAAACTGACAGCCACTCAAGGTGATCAATCGAATACACAGCTTAAAATTTCAAGAAGAATTCAAGTCAAGTACTCAAACGCAGTAATAGAGTCACTCATGTACATACGTAGTAATAGAGTCAGATCAGTTCGAGTATAACGGATTTTACTGTATTTGATTACTATTGTTATAAGTATATTATATACATATGTATATAGTTACTATAATGTGTCCAAAATTTTGATTGGAAATTTATGTGCAGTTGAAATAATAATAAAAAAAAAATTATATTTGTTTTTTATATGCGATTAATTATATTATATATTTATTTCAAAATCTACTTTGATGAAGCCCTTACATCAGCACGATCCTACAGCAGACTTTTAACCTTTTATTTCAAAATTAACTGACCACAGAAACACTAAACCCAGCGAAAAAAAGACATGCAGATAATCAAATTAAAACTAATTGAACGAAAAATAATTCAAACTATGGTTTGTTTTTATTAAAATCAAAAAATGATTTTAAAATTGGTCTTGACGTATCGCCGTGTGAATACTCTTAAACAATACAGTACATCGGGTAATTCTTTCATATTTTGACATAATTATTATCACAAATTTTTTCACACTCTTTCCAAATCATTTATCGGAACGGTTCTATTTATAATAAATTTTAAAATGATCGATTTGTTCAGATACAAAATAATATAATATATACTAATATTTTATCCTCATCTCAATGCTTAAGTGTCCCAAACTACAAAAATTTATGAAATTAGAGAATTTTTTATCAGACTATCTCGATACCATTTGTATCCAATATGCTTTTCACCGTATTTTGGCAAACCTAAAGTTCTGAATATAATACCCCTCCCAATAAAGTACCCCGAATAAGCTAATCGAAACATTTTTCCATTTACAGAACCCCGGGTACAGTATTTCGAAATTTCGAAAATTAATTTAGAACTAATTCGATATTGGACGTTATCTAATACTAACATAATTTTCATGTTATCTATTACTAAACCAATTGTGTTGATTGGTTTTATTTTAATATTACTACCTGTGCAGGATCTGTCATATGTATGTATAGGTAATGATCATATCTATATATTACTTTCCGAATAGTATACCCGGGTGTAAAAATCCTATTAGAGTACCTGGGTATATCAATTGGATTTATTATTTTTTCAGAATATTGGCATTTTCCAATTACAGTACTTGGGTATTATATTCAGAACTTTACGGTATTCTGATTTTATTAGGTTTGATTAGAATAACTAAAAAGTCAATAAAATACTGATTAACGAAATGTTACATTTTAGGGCTTAAAGACCTAAATTTTCAAAGAATATAACGTGATCAACCTAAAACTAATTGTGATAAATTTTTGAATCAATCAGAATTAAAGCCAGGAGTTGTATAAGTAGACTAAGACTGCAATACCTGCCTTATTGTACCATCAAATATTTTCAATCGATTTACAATTGAAAATTTAATCTGGTACCAATCCTGTGTAGTTATTTAAGAAAGTATAGCCATTAAAACCTTTGCATAATTATTATCTTATATTTATTTCAATGGTAGGTACATTTAAAAGCCAAATTTTTGTGCAACTAAATTAAATATTTATGTATTTAGTAACTACAAACTTTGACAATCCCATACTCATTTCCCCAACGTATACCTTTTCCGTTAACACATGTATTTGTCTCATTAAATTATTTAAGTAAAGAATTTTGTAATAATTGAAAAAAAAAAAACTTACCTTCGAAATGAAATTAAATTCGTTTTCTCAACAGTTCTGAAAGTAAAAAGGAAAAATTATAATTATAAAAAAAAAACAATATTTTGTAAATTAAGTATTTTACTATATGTAAATAAATTATATCAAATTTGATGAAAAAGAAATAACACTAGAACAAAGCTATGATTGGAATAATCACTTCTATTACATTCAAATGGAACTTCAAATAATATGTGCCAAAAACTATATTGACAAAAGTGCTAGCAACTCGCATATCACAACATTCGATCGTACTTAAAGAAATGCGAATCGGAGAGGGGAGTAAATATAATTATGACTGGAAAGCATTGTATCATAAGATGGAGGTGCGGAAGTGCCGAACTGGATATTGAAGTACAAATAACCAAAGTCCCCGTTTAGCTTTCGGTATGCTATTAAAAGTGTGATAGGCAATCGAAATTATACTACAAAGCATGAACTGTTTCAGTCTGCATCACCAGGAAATTTCAAGGGTATATGAATACTGCATTGTATCATCAGATGGAGGTGCCAAACTGGATATTGAAGTCCACATCAGCAAAGTTCATACAGCTTGGTTCGGTAGATGCCTCCTGTATATCCTAAACATTCGCTAGCCACAAACCATTTTTAACATAGCGCTGTGGCACAAAAAAAAATCAAATTGACTCAAAAATCGAAGCAACAACATCGCGTTTCAATATTTCGAATCCACAAGGGTACATATTTCGTCGGAAGGATAAAACCATTGAGAACAACAACTTTAGTTGAACCAAGCAACCAACAAAGAAGATAAGTATGACTGCAGAGGTTAGATGCAGAAATGAAAGGATGGCTGATTTTTATGTCTGCACTATACTTCACGGATGGGGTTGCAGAACTGGCGATTAAGTCAATTTAAGTCCAAAGAGAATAATAATCACATTTATTAATATTAAGTAAAAGATTATTATATGTATGCACATACATATATGTAAAAGTGTTTAGAACGTAATTTTCAAGATCCTTGCAATGTAGATTAAATATATTTTGTTTGTTTTGGGCCATTTATAATAATAATTGTTGCTCTCGAGAATAAATCTATTGTAGATCGGTTATTGTAGAACAATAATGGTTTTAAAGGTCTACAAATCCCAGTTGTAACCACAGTTTTAGGATGTCTTTTGAAACTCCAACTATTCCCTCGTTAAGTAAAAGTATTTGTTTTTAAAATATAAAATAAAATACGAAATCCAATATGGTTTGATTTGATGTTAAGATTTGATACTTTGTTTATATTTAACTACATAATATATATATGTATTATATTGAATATATACATACATACTTACATACATATATTCATACATGTATACATACATACATATTTACATACATACATTCATACATATTATGTACAAAATGTAAATATGAAATATTCATAAGGTTTCGATATAAAACTAAATATATATCTATACATTTAAAACAGAGTCTATTAAAGGTATTTGCGTCGAAAGATTACAAAACCAAAAATAATAAAATTAAAGGGGGACAATAAATTTTCTTCAAAAATTATAATCCAATTAAAAAAAAATAAATATTTTTAACAGAAATATATTTTTTTATTTCTTTGTTTTTATGACATTTCAATTATACTTAGTCTTCTAAGGACATTTTCATAATTTTGAACTTTAACATTACGAAAGACTCTGATAAATTATGTTCTAGTTATCTAAAAATGTATGTAATCCATCTGTATGCAAATGTAAAAACAATAAATTGTATAATTTTTATTTTATTTTTTTTTGTTCGTATAATATTATTACTTTTCTTTAATATTATGACACTTAACCTCTCTATAGAATAAATTTTTTATTGATTTAAAATGACGAATAAAATCGAAATACAATAAAAAAAAAATAAAAACAAAAAAAAAATAATAGCAATAAATTGAAAATTATCATAATTCAAAGTCTTTAACAACCCATTGTCAATTTCAAACCAACACCAACTAACAAAATGAAAATAACCATGTTGAAAACAATATTATTGAATTACAGAGTTGTTAAGCTAACTATAGGATTTATTGTCTTCGTATTTGTTTCTATTTACTCTATTTCCTCACACACATTATAAAAATAATTTCAGGGTACTGTGACTTAAATAGAGGCGTATTATAATAGATTGTTATACAACAAAACAATTGACATAATATTATTCTCTCTTGCTTTTCAATTCAAAATATGGTATTATGATCCTAATACGCACAATCCTACCGTAAGCTATAGTATCCCATACAGTGTTAGATTTTCATTTCCAAATGGAAAACGCTTTGAAATATATTTTTTTATATCTATAATTTGCCCAGAATTTTCACGTCCAGTTATTATTATTGGCTTTTCTGAGAGATATGTTGTATCGGCGTAGAACCTAATGACCATATTACTAGGATAGCTCAAATTGTTAGCTTTCCAAAAATATATTGAAAAAGGTTAAAAAAAACACAAATTTTAATAAATGCTTATATCTTCTAAACTATTGGACGTAGACGTAAAGTATGTATGTATGAGTTATAGAAAAAATCGATACCTTTCCAACAGTATATAAATATTGAGGCAGTTAAATAGTAAAATCTTTAGGTATTAGTTTTTAAGAAAGAAAATAAAGATTGTTTTTTTTTTCCAAAATTTTCTACTTTGAGCTACAATATCTCAATAGCGGCCGCACCCATCATCATCAATTGAATGTTAAAATATGCTCCAGACCGTTATCTTTATTATTTATTTGAATATATTTTTTTTGTATTTATAATATATATCTTTAATTGAATATATATATATATATATATATATATATATATCTAATAGATCAATAGATATAAAGGTTTTTATACAAAAACATCAAAACAACAAGGATGCTTTCAAATGTCCTTTTCGTCCTTAAAGGATAAAATGCGCCACTTAAGACATATATTTTTGTAAAGCTAGGAATTCCAGCTATCCGATACAACATCTCCCTCAGAATCCCCTTATTATTAATTAATAAAAAAGAACGTTAAACATATCACAAAAAATTATATATAAGTCATATGCCGCTGAATACAGACAATAAAAACAGAATACTTGTTAAAAATAGATTTGAAGCAAAAATTAAAAAATGTTAGCGAAATACGGCAAGTGAATCCGCTACAATTTTTACTACTCAATCCCTGCTTTGAATCTAATACTAACAAGCTCTAAAAAGACAACTTATGGTCTTAGAACAAATATTAAGGGTTACCGGTATTACAAATATAGTGGCTAGATTATGTAATTTCCGGAAGTTAATTCAAATAAGATCGCCCACAATATCAGTTTTTCATAATATCGCTAAATAGGATTCAAAAATTTTAATAGCCGTACCAAAAATTAAAACTATTATTAACGTAAAGAACACGATTTAGGCTTTTTAGCCCTTTATACCCTCCTCCACCCTCAACTTAGTCGACCCTTTTGATAGAGTCCAATAGGTTTGTGGATTCTATCCTGCTAGAAAGAACTAGGCACTCTCCTACAACATGTGTAAATGTTTCTTCCTCTTTCAGACAGTGTCTGCAGGTTGGATCATCATTTAGTGCTAGTCTACACATGTGCTTATTCATGTGGTTATGACCAGTAGGTATGCCCACCAATTTCCTACAGTCTACTCTATTGAGAGTTAGCAGGAAGTTAGTTATTTTGTGTTTGTTCTTGGTATATATATTTTGGAGACTCTCTGTGGCCTTCAATACGCTCCCAAGGAATGTTTGTTTCCCTCTTCAGGGTGTTTTCTATCGATAGTTTAATATTACCAATAGATATACCAACGGGCGGTTCCGGGCCATAAATGTTTCCCGCCGATGAACTGTCTACTTCATCAGCTTTCTCATTTCCAGTCAAGCCACTGTGACCCGTTATCCAGATCAGTTGTAGCTTGTTTCGGAGCCCTATGAGATTTAGGGCTTCCGAACATTCTCCCACCACTCTAGATTTAACGAGGTTACTTTCATGAGCTTTCAAGGCAGCCTGACTGTCATTAAAGATTCTAAGGACTTTATTAGACCATCTTTGCTCTTTTATTAACACGATACTAGTTTATTAGTTAACAGATCTTGTATTTGATATATCTGCAAAATGAGATGACAAAATATGAAAGGCCGCATTCCGTCATTATTATTTGAATACGTTCAATAATAAGGCTATTTGTATTTAGAACAATAAACTCAAACTATAGACGAGACGCGAAAAATGAAATAGGAAAAATACCACAAAAATAACCCTGTCACTTATGTACGCATATTATTATTATTATTTAATATATTTTTTTAGCATAAAAACGGTTGAAATTGGCC
This sequence comes from Argyra leucocephala, assembly GCA_963942445.1. Classification (NCBI taxonomy): domain Eukaryota; kingdom Metazoa; phylum Arthropoda; class Insecta; order Diptera; family Dolichopodidae; genus Argyra; species Argyra leucocephala. Next base: position 26,098,766 of record OZ012679.1, read on the forward strand.
CGCCTACACCTCAAGATGTGCGGTATGTGTAAATGTATGGAAAGGAGTAATAAATCGAACGCAAGAGAGAAAACAATAATAAAAAATATTGTGTTCTGAAATTTGATCTCTAAAAGGTAGCATGCGTGATAAGCTTATTCAACTTAATAGAAACCAGATTACTATAACGCTATGCAATACCAAATTCGCTTCATTTTTGCTCACCTCACATTATATAATATGTGATAATCAATAACAGCATAGAGAAGATAATAAGATGACAGTGAAAATTGTGACATATTGTGGATTAAAAACAGTGAAATTTTACTACTTATATTCATTTTCTATACAACTTCTTCATTTTCTACGACTACTTTAAGTCTTCTTTGAATGATTGATATCTAAGTTATCAATTCAAGTCTAACTAATCAATGCTTTCAACTTATTTAAGTAGGACATAAACAGTAGGACAAAAACCTACATTTTTTTTTTTTTTTTTTTTTTTTTTTCTCCTATTACTCCGCGTGGTAGCATAGGGCTTGGTTAGTGAACCTCCATTCCTCTCTGTTGAGTACTACTTCCTTAATATCGTCCCAGGTATAATTGTTGACTGTTAATTCTTGATCGATTGTGCGTCTCCATGTGTTGTATGGTCTGCCGGGTCTCCTTTGTCCTTGTGGATTCCACTCTAGAGCTCTTCTTGCTATATCACTTTCTGATTTCCTTAGTGTATGACCTATCCATTTCCATTTTTTCCTATTTATCTGTCTGTTGATAGGTTCTTCTCCAGTTATCATCCATAAATCTTCGTTGCTAATTCTTGCCGGCCAGAATATTCTGCATATAATTCTCAAGCACTTGTTGATGAATACTTGTAGCTTCTGTTTGATTCTGACCGAAGTGAGCCATGTTTCACTGCCATATATTAATGTTGACTTAACACATGCTCTGAATATTGTTAGCTTTGTTGTTCTCGATATTTGGTTGCTCCGCCATATCTTCATTAGGCTCCCAAATGTTCTTCTTGCCTTATTTATACGGCTGTTGACATCTTCTGTTGCACCTCCTCTTGATGTTATAATGCACCCCAGGTAGTTGAATTCTTCTACGTATTCTATCTGTTGTCCACTCACTGTTATTGGCTCACTGTAACTATTGTTTGTCCTCATTGCTTTGGTTTTCTCGATATTTAATTCCAGTCCCGATTTCTTTGCTTCTTCCTGTAATCTGTTGACTTTGTTCTGTAGGTCCCTTTGATTTTTTGATATGAGGCATACATCATCTGCGTAATCTAAGTCTTCTAAGTTTCCGAAGAGATCCCATTCTATTCCGTTTATTCCAGTGCAAACTTCTCTTAGAATGTCGTCTAGTATTGTGTTGAAGAGAAGTGGAGATAGTGGACATCCTTGTCTAACTCCTACATTGGTGTAGAATGGATCACTGATCTTACCTCTGTGTTGAACTGTTGTCTCTGCATCTTCATACATCGCTTTGATGATGTTGATGATTTTTTCAGGAACTCCTTTCTTTGTAAGTGTTCTCCATATTGCGCATCTCTTGACTGTGTCGAATGCTTTCTTAAAATCTATGAATAGTAGATATAGTGGGGCATTCCATTCCACTGATTGTTCAACTATGACCCGTAAAGTATTTGCCTGGTCTACACAGCTTCGGTTTGGTCTGAAACCTGCCTGCTCTTTCCGTAGTATTGGTTCTAGTACTTCTTCTAATCTTTTCTTTATAATAATTGCTATTATCTTATGAATAGTATTTAGAACCGTGATTCCTCTCCAGTTGCTGCAATTTGCCAAGTCTCCTTTCTTAGGTATCTTGACAATCATTCCTTTCTTCCATGATGGTGGTATATTCTCTTCTATCCATGCTTTCCTGATGTGGGGTTCAATTGTTTTTGCGAATAAGTCAGGGTCCAGTTTGGCTATTTCTGCTGGAATTCCATCTTCACCTGTTGCTTTGTTGTGCTTCAGGATATTGATTGTAGCTTTGATTTCTTCTATATTTGGAGCTTGAGTAGATATTGGCAGTCCCTCAGTTGGGTAGATATTTGCATTGTCTCTGTTTCTTATGTCTGCTTCATTATTTGTACTTTCTTCGTTGCTCAGTTCTTGGAAATGTTCTCTCCATCTCTTTAATTGATCCTCTAAGTTTGTGATGAGCGCACCATTTTTATCTTTAATTGGTTTGTTTTGTTGTTCCGACTGGTTAGTTAAGTTCTTGATTATGCGATGCAATTCTCTCAGGTTATGTTGCTGTGCTGCTTTTTCTGCTTCTCCGGCTAAATTTTGTAGAAATTTCCTTTTATCTCTTCTTGCTGCTCTTTTTACTGTTTTCGCTATTTCTTCATATTCTCTTCTTGATGCCATCCTGTTGTTTATCATTTTCTTCATTTCACCTCTTCTTTTAATCAAGGCCCATGTGTTATCGGTTATCCAGATTTTTCTTTGTGGTTGTGAAATTCCAAGATTTTGTTCGCTTGTTTGGTTGTAAATTTCCAGAATCTCTTCCCAAGTGTATTCTCTATTATTTCTAATATTTTCTCGTAACGCCGTAACTATGTCAGCTCTTACTTGCGGATTTTTTAAGTTGTTTATATTTATTTTCTTCTTTCTATATCTTCTGCCTCTTCCTTGTTGGCTTAGTTTCATTCTGAAGTCCCCAGTTAGTAATTCATGATCGCTGTGTATATCTGCTCCCCTTCTATTTCTCACATCTAACATTGATTGTTTCCACTTCTTGCTGATGCATATGTGATCTATCTGATTTCTTGAGATCCCGTTTGGTGTTGTCCATGTGTATTTGTGGATATCTTTGTGTGGAAATAGACTCCCTCCGATTGCTAGGTCGAAAGTCTGACACAACTCTATCAATCTTTCCCCGTTGTTGTTTCTTTCTCTTCCTAACCCGTGTTTGCCCATTATCTCCTCAAGTCCATTGTTGTTAGATCCTATAAAACCTACATATTCTTTATTAAATACCCGGTGGTGAATGGGTTAAATATAATTCATTATTTTAGCTTCCCAGTTATACGTAACGGGTCTCCATAGTGTTCGAAGTCTAAATGAAGTTGCTAGAAGTTTATTTTGTTAACATATTTAGGTAGGACATTATCCAGTAGGGCAAAAAACTATATTTTCTTTATAAAATCTCTAAAAGCGAATGGGTTAAATATAATTTATTATTTTAGCTTCCCTGTTATACGTAACGGGTCCTCTTAGTGTTCGAAGTCTAAATTAAGTTGCTAGAAGTTTATTTTGTTAACATATTTAGTTAGGACATCATCCAGTAGGACAAAAAACTATATTTTCTTTATTAAATCTCTAGTAGCGAATAGGTTAAATATAATTCATTATTTTAGCTTCCCTGTTATATGTAACGGGTCCTCTTAGTGTTCAAAGTCTAATTTCGTCTGTGCTTAAAGTCTAAGTTGAGTTACTAGAAGTCTATTTTGTTAACATATTTAGGTAGGACATTATCCAGTAGGACAAAAAACTATATTTTCTTTATAAAATCTCTAAAAGCGAATGGTTTAAATATAATTTATTATTTTACCTTCTCTGTTAAGAGTAGCGAATTTCGTCTGTGCTTAAAGTCTAAATTAAGTTGCTAGAAGTCTATTTTGTTAACATATTTAGGTAGGACATTATCCAGTAGGACAAAAAACTATATTTTCTTTATAAAATCTCTAAAAGCGAATGGTTTAAATATAATTTATTATTTTAGCTTCCCTGTTATACGTAACGGGTCCTCTTAGTGTTCGAATTCTAAATTACGCTGATAGAAGTCTTGTTTGTTAACATATTTAGTTAGGACATCATCCAGTAGAACCAAAAACTATATTTTCTTTATTAAATCTCTAGTAGCGAATGGGTTAAATATAATTTATTATTTTACCTTCTCTGTTAAGAGTAGCGAATTTCGTCTGTGCTTAAAGTCTAAATTAAGTTGCTAGAAGTCTATTTTGTTAACATATTTAGGTAGGACATTATCCAGTAGGACAAAAAACTATATTTTCTTTATAAAATCTCTAAAAGCGAATGGTTTAAATATAATTTATTATTTTAGCTTCCCTGTTATACGTAACGGGTCCTCTTAGTGTTCGAATTCTAAATTACGCTGATAGAAGTCTTGTTTGTTAACATATTTAGTTAGGACATCATCCAGTAGAACCAAAAACTATATTTTCTTTATTAAATCTCTAGTAGCGAATGGGTTAAATATAATTTATTTTTTGAGCTTCCCTGTTATATGTAACGGGTCCTCTTAGTGTTCGAAGTCTAAATTAAGTTGCTAGAAGTTTATTTTGTTAACATATTTAGTTAGGACATCATCCAGTAGGACAAAATACTATATTTCCTTTAATAAATCTCTAGTAGCGAATGGGTTAAATATAATTCATTATTTTAGCTTCCCTAGTAAGAGTAGCGGGTTTCGTCAGTGCTTAAAGTCTAAATTAAGTTAGTAGAAGGCAATTTTGATAACATATTTAAGTAGGACATAGCAAGTAAGACCAAAAACAAAATTTATTTGTAAGGCTTTGGTCGTGAATGGGTTAATTATAATTTATTATTATAACTTCCTGATTATAGGTAACGGGGTTTTTATTACATTTGCGGGTAATCTCCCAGTTCTATTAACTGTTGAGATCCTTATGTAGTACTCAATTTTGATGTCATATTCTCTAGAAACATATTTTTTTCAATTAACTGTGAACATAGACCAACGCCACAATAATTCACAATTTCAAAACCTCTATCCAAACATTCTAATACAAAATAAGATTTATAATACCTATTATACTGCTCAAATTTACGATTCCGTAAATTTTATATATGCGTTTTTTTTAACAGTGAGTTTTTCTACATTCGTTTCTATTCCCATTAATATGCAAAACCGAATTCTCAATAGAAAATAATACCGAACAAAAGATAAACAAAAACAAAAAATAAAAAGAACACAATAAAAATCAATAGGAAACCAATACTTTATTGAATCACATCGTTCTATTTAATAATATATTCTTGTAAAAAGCAAACACACTACTACAGGTACAATATATACGTCATGCTATCAACAAATCCGTATTCAGAAAAAAGAAATAAAGCAAAAATAAGAAAGTAAGTAACCTACCTAACTAAAAAAAAAAACAAATCGGAGATCGAAGTCCTTTTCAAATAAATCATTTTCATTGGTTTGAATCCATACTTTATGGATTCTATTCTCTATTTTTTTAGACATTCATTGCGTTGTAGTGAGTATTAAATTTTAGGATGACATCTGCGAATGATATTCACAATTCATTCACTAGATTTTATTTTTAGACTTTTTTCTTCGCACACGTTCATAAATTATACGTACAAAAACCACCGAAAAAAAAAATAATAATACGTGTTTGTGCATTTAGAATTATTATTTTGTTTTTTACTTCTTTTAAGGAATTAAATAGAAATTGGTATAGGGAGCGGGATATTTCAAGATAGGCATAATCTTAAAATAGGTCAAATAATTGAAAATTTCTGTGGAAATAAATCATTTCATCTGATGCTTTAATTACCTTATATGATAATTGAAATTGAGATTTATCTAAGACAAAAACCAATTTAATTGAATTTTTAGAATGTTTGAAAATTCAATTTAAAATAATAGATAGTTTTTGTTTTTTCAATTTAATCGAAATTCAGCTGAATACCAAGGATTAAAAATTTATAAATTATACAATGTGTACTTGATTTTGACAGCTGACACAATCCTTTTTTGAATATTTCAAAGGTTGTCAGTAGTAATACTTAGAGCAAAAATTGGACGAATTTAGTATCGAGCATAACAAACAAAACATTTTTCTTTAAAATAATTATTTTACGTTAGGTTATTTTAAGTTAAATCAGATTATAGTAAGAGTTGGGTTCTATATTCCAATATCATCGCAGAGAACTTATTGAGATTACCTGTAGCAATGCAATAACGCGTCTGAATCGTTGAGGATGCCTGATTTAATTATTAAACTCCTGAACAATTCTTCAGCGATATGTTGGGCACCTACTATTACTCTGGAAATGCTGTTGTCTAAGCCTAGTTTATTTAGAATATAATATAATCATATGGGCATTGTATTAAATCAATCCTAAATGTAAGACGAGTGAAAAAATAGGGTAAATAGACTTTTCAGGGTCTTTTATCAATATTGTAGTGTAGTTAAGTAAGACGAAAATCTGGTAAAAAATATAGAATTGAATATAAGGTCTCTTTGTATTCAATATCTATTATATGACCATTGGAATATTATGAACATTAGGTTCTAAAGATTTAATAATAATATTCTTCCACAATGACTGAAATCTATACTGAGAAATATGTTTGTTCAATATCATTGAACTTTATTAAATTGCAAGTTAAACATTGTGGTACTTTATTACATTGTCTGACAGCTTTAATTGCATACAAATGTAATGATTTAGTTTTTTGTGGTGTATTTTGCTATATAAAATATTATATTTGCTTCATGATCCCATTTTAATAAAGATTGTACAACATATTTTCAACTGTGTTGGTGTTTGATTTTTATCAGTTGTTGGTAATAATGTTACATGTCCATAATCACTATCTTGTTCACCTTGATTATGTGGTAATATTAAAGCAATTTGACTATACCATCTTTATTAATTAAAGGCGATGTAAATAATCAACCCAACCTGTTAGTGATTTATAACTATAAATTGCATTACATTTTTTATTTGTTAACACTTAAATGGCATTGGAAAAAACCATATGAAAAAGTACAGGAACAATACAAGGAAAATAGGGTGAAATAATATTTGAAAAACGTAGGAAAATTTATAGGAAAAACCATATGAAAATTATAGGAATAATACTTGGTACAAAAAGTGGAAACATTGTTGGAAAAATGGTTAGAAATCCTTTAGGAATAATGATAGGAATTTATTACGGAAGAATAGTAAAAAAACTATGACGTCATTAATTTTTATTAGGTACATTTAAGGTACATATTCAGATAAAAATTTCGATATTGGTACATTTTAAGAAAGTGACCACTTTCATAGGAAAAAACATTGGAATTCCAATTAATTTTCATTAAAATTTACAGTTTTCCGAAAATATGTACCATTCTGTACCATTGGTACGTGGTACAATTTCGGAAAAAGTATTTGGAAATCCAATTGCAATTGCAACCAATTTGGTCAATTGGGTGACCTTCATTTTGAATTCGATTCATCCATACTGAATATAAATTTTCATCATTTAACCATTCTACATTTTTATGATCATATCAGTTCAATTTTAAGATTATTTTAATAAAATTTGATTATTATATTCTAAGTAAAAATAGTTTTTACTATAATTTTATTAATTTAAGATTTCATTTCAACTACCACCATCGTGATGTTGAATATAAATTAATGAGTTGTAATTAAAATAATTCCGAATTATTTCTGAATTATTTGTGAACTATTTAATTCTCAGGAAAACAATAAGCATATTCTGTACACAGGTTTGGCAGGAACTAGGCTCAAGTATTTCTTTCAAAGTATATGTTTGATAATTTCAAAGGTTCGCTTGCAAGGAATCTATAACAGATTTATACTAGCTACTGGTCTGATCGGAGAATAGGTACAGATTTAGTTAATATTTTTATTCTGCAGGGAATTGCTATGAACTCACACGTTGGAGTTTTTTGTAGCGGATACAGATTACTTGGGATTTTACCACCTTTTCAACTAAGGCAACTAAACTATACTAGTAATTGTATGATAATTACAGTTGATAGTGTTCTCTCTATTTATACAAATTTTCATGTAGTAATCAGTTTTATTCACAAGTTCAATTTAATAGATGGTCTTTAAAATACAAAGAGTCTGATTAATAAAAGTATTATTTATCAAGATAATCTTTCAAAATGTTTAGTGTAGATAATGTGTAGATAATGTTTTGAATATTAACAAAATTACAATTGCGAGTAAGCGGCTTAATATGCTGCAGATACAACTGTCTGTTTCAAAATTATAGAAAATCGCAAATAAAATTACCCGTCAAATCTAAAATCTACTAGAATTCTTAGCTGTTTAAAACAAATATTTTTTGACATTTTTAATACTGGCATATAGGTTGACATCCATTTCTGTGTAAATTATTTATTTTTATAAAAATATATTTTATCAGTTTCACAAAATTATTTAATTATTAATAATGAAATTGTTTCATTCTAATTGTATTGATTTTTTTTTAAGTAATTTTTATTCAGTGAATTAAAGTTATTCTAATTCTGGTTATAGAATAAAAAAAAATTGCTGCAAATACAACTGCAAATCGTTTCCAGTAATAGGAACAAAGCCATACACGCTTTTCAACGCGCTAAGGTTGTAGTTCTATATTAAAGCTGCAAAAATTAATCCAATCTAATACACCTTAAAAATTTTGAACTTACCGGATTGGAATGAAGTTTTCGATATTTTAGTTTGTCTATAGGCTAAAAAATCTGTGTGACCCGTTTACAATGAAAAGGACCCACACAAAACAAGTATGGGTTGAAACTTGCATTGCATTGTTCACAGCAATTTCTTGTACGTTTTTTCACATTTGGGTGTTCTGCACATTCTGGACATTTGTAATTTATCAGCAACTGGCTAGTGATGCAAGCCATATCATTGTTTGCTATTAAAGGGATGTAGTGCATAATTTGAAGTTGTTTTAGAATTTTGTTTTTAACTAAATCACTTCCTCTGGAACGTTGAAGTGCAAGAAAGGTTTCTCCTATTTGCAGGCCGAAGTTTAAAAGGACTTTACATTACCTTTTTGCACATTTTGACTATTGCAGTCACTTCGGTATTACATCCAACCGTTGACTACAGCAAGATCTAGCAAATGCGAACAAACTTTTACTATTCATTTCCCTCTTGATTTTATCCAAGATCGATGGTATTCAAGCATCTGGTTACATATTATAATCTACTCCACCCATATACATATTATATTTTGTGACCACATCTGGACAGTAAGTTAATGTAATTTTATTTTTTTTTTTCAACCTTGTCCATATTTTTACTTGTTGTTCAGGATTTGTTTCAAAAGCGGTAAATGCTATTATAACGCCATTTCACCGAGCAAATTTTATGGTAGCTGCTTATAAGCTGAAAAGCTTCCCCTCCCTTAATGTCTCTCCTTTTGACATTGCACATGCTTTATTTTATTTCCTTGTATTGTTCCAGTTCCATAAAGCCCAAACTCGTTAAGTTTTTCCATATGCGGTAAGCCGGTTAAATATCTACCAAAATAAAAACATCTCTTTGTGGGAACTGTTTTAGTTAAACTTATTTAATATTCTAACCGCTCCCAAACCCAAACAAAACTTTTTCTGGCAGAGTATATTTTTCGAAATCGAGCACCATACAATTTTTGATGAAGTCACAACAACACTTTCTTGTGCTACTGGATGCGGCTACTTGTTTTTTACATACTGCCTTAAGCTTACTGGATATCGCCTTGCCGGATATCGATAATGTATGTTGATCATGACGTAAGGTAAAACAGCAATTACTTGCATCATCTATTATTGGCTGCATTCACATATTATCTCAAGGTTAATGGATATCGCACTGTGATATCTGTTCATCGATGAAATAATGTGTGTTAATCACGACGTAAGACAGTGATTATATTTACATCATCTATATTGGCTTCACTTTCCACAATTTATTTTGGCTGGATGTGGCTACTTGTTTTTTTACATCAAGCTTGTTGGATATCACCTTGTGAATGATATCATCTGTTCATCGATGGAATAATGTGTGTTGATCATGACGTAATGCAAGACAGCGATTACTTGCATCATCCATTATTGGCTGCACTTTCCACAATTTATTTTGGCTGGATGGGGCTACTTGTTGTTTACATATTGTCTCAAGCTTGTTGAATATCGCCCTGTGAATTATATCATCTGTTCATTAATGAAATAATGTGTGTTGATCACAACGTAAGACAGCGATTATATTTACATTATCTATATTGGTTGCACTTTCAAAAATTTATTGTCTCCCGATGCTGTATTATTGATGTCATCATAGTGTATCGAAAGACGATTCTGGAAATTTTTGAAGCTATCATATCTTGCCTAAATTGACAATTGCCAATACTATCTTAATTTGGGAAGGGGAATACAACCAAAATACAAATGAGCACCATAATTTTGTTAAATTTCTACAGTATTAGTTTTTAGAAGAACCCCACCTTTGTTTCAAGCATAAGTCATAATTCGTATATGTAGCACAATGTTCGAAATGTTTTACTTTGAAATACTGTTCGAAATATTATTGTAACGGTAAAAATACTTTGTCTGATTTGCAACTAAATTTGCTGATGATGCTCAACTATATTTGCAATAATTGGAAAATCTTTATTTTTGCATAAAAATCAGTTGTGTTGGTGTAGAAGAAGATGTTGGAACATTTATTTGATTTTCGATTTGTTCATTGAATGCGCTTCGGTCATTAGGATTTTGGTTTTTTTCCATGTGTATTCTTGTAGATCATTTTCAATTTGGAAATGTATGTGCTCTTTTTCGACAAAATTCAATTCGCGAGTATCGAGAAGGGCTTCCAAGCATTTTCCATCACTCATCTTCTTTTGCAAAATCAAATGTGTGAAGCTGAAAAAACCACAAAAGTTTAGGATGGTTGTTATGTTACAGAATTTTTGATTAATAAATTATTATCTAAGACTTCAACACTATCCCAAACATTATTTTTCGTTTAAAACTAAAACATTAGATAGCTATATTTTTTTTGGCAGAGCAAAATATGAATAAATAAAAATCACTAATAATAAATTTGAATTATTAAATAAATGAAAACATTAATATTTAACTCAGTTTATACAAATTTATTTAGTAAAAGTCAGAAAACTTGTCAAATACTGTTAAAATTTCTTAAAACGGTTCTTCTTACAATTCCGCCACTGACATGTTTTACTACTCATACATAAATAAAATTTTCTTTTAAGTTTTGTTTTTCTTTAATATTCTTGAAGCGCTATAAATAATTTATATATTATTTTTCATCTTATATTATATACCTATACATGTATACTTTATATATATATATTTTTGTTATCCTTAGAATTTTCTGGCATTTTACTTATTTATACTCTCTCTCTGTGTTTTCAACTTTTATTTTACTTGCTAGCTGATCATATTAGCGTCAAAATAATATATTCATTCAATCTTTCCTTTCCGAAAAAAAAAAAAAAAAAAAAAAAAAATAAGTAAATAAAAAATAAATAAAATAAATTTAATATATCTAAACAAATCTATATAAATAATAATATGTATGTATATATGGTAGTGTGTTTATAGAACACAATATAATAAAACGTTTATATTTTATTTTTAATAGTGATTTCTATTCTATCTACTGTTTTGTATGTTAATAAATAATTCAATAGTTTTCAGGGCCGAAACGACATATTATTCTAAATTTTGAAATGGGTAAACCCAAATCATTCTATCTATATTGTTTTAAGACAGTTGACCTATAGAATCAGGTTTTTTTTTTTTAAGTTTTATAATTTGGATTTAGCATATACCATTGAAGAATATCCTGAGTGTGATCACAAAATCGGGTATACATAAAGAGTCAGAGGACTAAAAAATTAGAACTAAAAATATGGGTAATCACAATAAACCTATTTGCGGCTCCGGTGATGTAGGCAGCGAACAGACTCCTTCCCATAGTAATAAATGTCTTACTAATTTAATTATCTAAATTAATAGGTAGATATGCTAGAACCAGTTTGATTTAAGTATAATAGTAAAATAGATAAATGTGTTAGGACTGTTGTTGATGATATACAGCAGATTTTACCACATGGGAACCAGCATTCCCCGAACAATGGGAGCTATCCATATAATTGAAGAATATTCTGATTTGATCGCAAAATTCGGTATCATTAAAAAGCTGACTAATTAGCACTGACAAACACGGATAATTATAATAAGCCCATTTGCGGTTGTGATACTATAGGGGATATCCCCTGCCGTAATTATATATTCTAATCTGATATAATTTAAACAAAATATGAAATTAAATTTTTTTTGGAGAACAGTTTAAGATGTTAACTAAAATTCGATGAACATTTTTTTATATTATGTAAATCTGCTTAGTTGCCTACAATACTGGGCATGGGGATTAGCGAAACAGCTTATAATAAGTTTTCTGTATTTATTTTTGGATACAATTTTTCTTGGCAAACTAATACTAGCTTACAATAAATTAGACATTCTTTAAATTTTTTGAATTTTGTATTTTAACGATATTTTTACTAAATCTTTAAATAAATGTGCTAACTTATTAGTTTTGGATATGACTGACATTGAAACGGAATTAAAGCTCTTTCTTACAAATAGATGTTGCTAGTGCAGATAATATGTCAAAATATGTAAAACTGTCAATATGTTTAAAATGTATAGCTACGGCTTAATTAAATGTAAAAATAAATGTCTAAATGTAGCTATAATTGAGAAGAGGGAAGTTAGACATTAAAAAGCAAGTTTTTGATGGTAAAATGTTCATTCAAATAATATATATAATTAAATATATTGAAATTACTGTTTCAGTTGTGCTTTTACTGTTAAAAGAAGATATTACACTACTTAGATGATAGACTTATAATGTAATTTCATGCCGGTAAAGTTGAAACGTACAATTATGGTATTTATTAATGTCTTAAATTTTTTAATCAATAGTTAACAACGTCGCTGTAAATGACAAAAAACAATTTGTATCCCAAGTTCATACCCTTAGCTTGTTGTTATAAATATCAAAACATATTTACTGATAAAATTCATATAACATAACGTTGGCTAAATTTTAAAAGACTCCATATGCTGTCAACTCGGTGTGGAGTAAACGCAATTTTAAGATAATTTTTTGTAATTTTTCGTAACAGGAGTAGACATAATTTTAAGTACGATACAATTCTTCGTAACAAGTTATTTTTATTATAACAAGTATTTTTGCAATAAGTTAATGCTTACATTTTGTTTTTTTTTATAATTACAAGCTAGCGAAATTTTTGATTTTTAAAGTTGATACTCAAATGATCCATAATATTCACTTTTTCTAACAAACTGATTTTGATCCAAGCGTGTGTCAAATTTATTTATAATATGGCTCATTTTAACACTAAACTTTAGGAATAAATAAATATTCAAATTTATGGTATTAAAAAATTATAACATTAAAAATCAGTATATTTCGTTGGCATGTCCTAAATATAACAATATTGTAATTTAAAACACAAACACATTATAACTATAATTAAACTTATTACTATTGAAGATGTAGATTTCTATTAAAGCCAGAATAATCATAATATGATTTTGACATCAATAATTTAACCATAATATTCCCGCTATACAAAAAGTGTAAATGGCTTACGGAGCTTTGCAGAACTCAGCGGACGATAACGTATTTTCAATTAATTCTGTTAAAATATTATGAACAAACTGCCACTACATAGTATTATTAAATGTCCTAACATTATTTATAAATGTCAGACTATTGTAACAACAAACATGTTAATAAATTTCTCCCCTTTTTCTGCTTTATACTTCAAACACATCATAGCACGTATTTTTATTTAGCTCTTCTAACAAATTGAATGATCTTAAATTTTACTTTGAATAATAAATTAGTAAACACAAAATGATTTTTACTATATATTTTAAATATTATTTTTTTTTACGTTCTTGTCAGTAACATAAAGCAGAATCACCTTTTCGTGCTTAATTAAGTATGGTACAGCAATTTTACACTACAATATCTACAATATTTCGAATATTTTATTTAACAAATTATTGTCTCTACTCATTATGTTTAGTTCCTTTGTAATAATTAGAATTACTAAAATAAGTAAAAGCCACGTCATGTTTTCGTTTTTATTTTGACATCTGTAGCAATGTTGGCATTTATCTCGGACTACATTAGTTCAGCTAGGTACGTAACAGAGATAAATTTATGTTGATATTTTAATTAGTAGGCGTGCTAAAAAAAATTTCGTCTTCATGTCATTGCCAAAAATCAATCTTAATTTGACTTAGCGTTGCTAATTTAGCACTTACATGAACGTAGCAACTGATAGTCGTGAATAGATAGATTTGTGAATATCTATTATTATTTTTACGATCAAAATATTAATCCTTTGATTTTGAAAGACGCTCCACAGCAAAAAAAGCCAATCTATATTATATTCCTCACAACAAATTAAATGAAATTAGCTAGTCGTCTTATTACAATAGAAAATTTAAATTTATCCGAACTATAAGTTTGGTTCACTTTTAAATTAATAATAAATATACGTATGATAGGAAATTGGGTAGATGAAAAATTTAACTTCCAGATTAATATAATATTAGATGGAGAACCTTAAAATATGTACATTTGAATGTTCATTATTAAAATAACAACTAATATCAGTTCTTGTGGGGTCGTAGTCTTTTGCTTATTGCTTAAGTACCAGAAACAATTTCAATCGCAAAATAATAAAGAAAATTAATCTTTCAATATACCGTATTTGGATAAAAAAAATATTTAAAAAATTTAAGGTATATGTAATTTTTATTAATATTTGTAGTGAAAATAAAAATTATATAACAGATTTATTATATTTTTAAAATGACAACACAGCCAAACAAATTAAATAACAGTTTTGTTATATTTTCAATTCAAATCATAATAAGCCCACTTATGACTGCGGTGATATAGGCCTCTCGAAAGTACCTAATATTTTCCAAATATAACGTTAATTTTAAGTGTACTGACTAGTCAAACACAATAAATTATTTGAAATTATAGATTAGGACCCCACTCCGTCATTATACAATGTGACGCAGTTAAAAAATTCTCAATTAAATACGCTAATTCATGTTAATCTAATTCCAACTAAATCAACTGTGATTGAACACTGATACAAAATATTCCGATCCTGATGGTTTGTGTCTTAACTATAATATGTAAATACATTTTATTATATACTTTGTATTTTATTTTTTTTGTTTATATATCTACATACATAAAATTATATAATATTTTTTCTTATTTTCATTCGATTCGATGAAAGTTTGTAAATCCTAACAACCACCAGTCTACAAACATCTATTTTTTTTTTTCATTTACCTCTCTTTCTAACTATAAAATGCTGTTATATTACTTTTCTATTGGCACTTAATTTTGTTATTTGTCGTAACTTTGAAGAAGATTTCACCCTCAAAAAATACCATACCTAATATTTATTTTGTATGTGTGGTTATTTGAAAAGTAAATCGAAGTAAAAAAAAAAAAAAAAAATAAAATAAAAAAAAAATAGAAAAAAGTAAAAATAAAAATAAAATAGGATTTTGTCATTGATGTTACCTTAATTGACAGGAAGATAGGTATAAAAAGTTATTTATATGGGGGTGCATTAGAGACTGTTTAATTTGAAAAAAGAAGAATAATAAAATAAAAAAGAAAAAACGATTTACTGTTTTTTTTTCCTTTCTTTTCTTAGATTTATTTTTCGATTTTATTTTTCGATTTTTCCATTTTAGTTTTTTATTTTCTGATTTTAAGAGTTTATTTTTAAAAAGAGAAATTAATGAGGTTCGGCGTTGATTTGGTTTCTTTATTAGGTGTAGTTTTTTTTTTTTATTTATTTATTTTTCTTTTTTATCGTATTTACAGAAGTTGGCTTACATTTTTTTTTCTATAATAATTTAATTTTAACTTTTTAGAATGATTTTCATAAATTATCAAATAACTACATTATAGCTGATATTGTAAGTAGCTAATTTAAGAAAAATATTTTTGCAAGTCTAATTTACTATTTTTGGTTAAAACTTGTTAGATAATTTGATATTTACTGTGATTACTATTTTATGATAATTTCCAAGATATATGGAATAATGTTAGAAATAGATAGAGAAGATAGAAAATGGTTAATGAAATAAATACACTTAACAGTAAATATTGTTATTATGTATTTTGAAAAGTTTATCAATAATTCCAATTATTGAATAATTTTTAAGCATCTTAGAAATAGACTGAATCTTCGTACTAAGGAGTAGAAGATAAGTTATATTTATCGAAAAAACATTTTGGTCCTATTCTTCCCGGTTCGGAGCTACCGTAAAAGTTTGTGTTGACTTTGGGAATGACATTTATGTAAATAAGTTATACCATAAATTCTTGATAAGACAAACAGATCCTACAGATTTACCTTTACACATAATATCTGATACAATTTCAGTAAATTTGTGTACACATGATTTTCACTGCTATTTTTTTAACTGACGTAAAACAGTAACATTTGAATTTTTTAGTTTAATTTTATCCATTATACCTTTGTTTTTCACTTCAAAGGTATATTAGCAGAATTTTGCATTTAGGTCCGTTGTAGCAATCAATTTAATTGTGGCTCTATTTGTAAACAAAGTATTTGTTGAAAGGTAGTTATAAAAAAGTTAACTTAAATAGTTAAAAATTAATATGAATAACACGCAGTAAGTGATTTTTTAATTATTAAAGATGCAGTTATTTAGTATAAATAATTTAGCTTCGATAATTTCTTTGAAATTTCAACCCAAGCTAAAATTAATTCATTTGGAACAATCCGTGTTAATAATTTTGCTAAACCACCATTTTGCCAGATATGAATATGAAAGATAGAGGCTTCTTAGATGAAGTTATTTCTATTAATGAAAAATAACTGTCGTTAAATAGATATAATATGATAAATCTGTTTATCTACATCCAATTCCGTCGACAAAAGTTCAGAAGAAAAGGTTAAAACGTTTTAGCAAGATAGCAAAAACATATGATGAAATAGATAAACAAAAAGTTGTAAATGAATACAATTAGTCAATAGGTGGAGTTGATAAATTTGACCAATCACTTTTTAGATTTTGCGATTACAGCTGCTTGGTTTAAATACCGCGAAAAAATGCTAACATCGAAGCCCGAAGGTACTTTCTTAAGCAAATAAAAGGATTATTATAATTTAGGTTGAACTTAGATTAAATTTTATTAATTACAACAGAGACAAAAAGACGAGGAATACCTCTTTCAGATGATTGCCCTGAGGAGGTTAAAAGAAGGCTTATGTATGACCATCGGTCGATGAAGGAAATTAGGTATGATGACGTAGAACATTGGTCGATGAAAAATTAAAATTGCAAATCGAAGTCTAAAACTCGCTACTGCAAGTAGAATGTGCATCTATGCTTCACAAAAGGATAAAAATTCCTTCATAGCTTTTCAGTCAAAACATTAATATGTTTTTTTTTTACCTTTATTTCCTTTTATAATTAACTTTATCAATATGTTTTTTTTTTATGTCAATATAAAAAATATTTTGATCATAAATCAGTTATAATATATTTAATTATTTAGCTCTTATGTTACATACGATATAAAATTTAAAAGCTTTTCCACACTTACTTCATTTCCAATTAGGTAAAAACATCAAAAAGTTGATTTTTTAGTTAAAATTTCGTACAATATTTATGAAGTAATTATTACAATGTTTACAATTTTTTACTATATTTGTGTACAATTGTACACATTCTCTCGGTGACGCCCTAGGCATGGGACTTGTATTTTCTTGTTCCTAAAACTCTTTTAACACAAAAACAATAGCGAACATTTTTTTTTTTTTTCGTTATTTCAAAAGATCAACTGATAGGGTTAAACAAAGTTCACTTTCAAATACTTTCACATTTCGAAATGTAACATTTAATGAAATCAATCTTGCTATTTTACAAGTTAAGTCCAATGCAGTTGGAACAGGTAAATAATTTTAGCTTATTGCTACTTTCGTAAAATTATTTTCGTATTTTAACAATTTTTACTATGCACAAAATTAGCATCGATGTAATACGAAAACCATTTAGAAACTATTATATTAGCGCATTTTTTGTACTACGTATTGCAGTTTGTGCTGCGTGTTAGTTACACGATGCGAATACATTTTATATTCGCTTATGCTATGCACATTTAGATTCTTTACACGGTTATGTCCCAAACTTGATAACACTACTATTTATGACTATAGATCTATTAATATTCTTTGTTAATCCTACCCAAAACCAATCAATGAATAGATCATAATATTTATAGCTTTCCAGGCTTCAGTCTTCATTTCATACGCAACATAATACTACTTCAAATCACAAAAAAAAATAACTTTTACATTATAGGTAACAGAGAAATACCATTTGAAATAGATCATAAGTCTTCTTTTCCATAAATAATATTTGAAAAAAGTCAATATGAAAATTAAAAAACATATGTACGCAAATAATTGCTGCAAGTAATATTTTTAATGAAAAAATATTTATGCTTCTACAATCAAAACTAGATTAGATTAAAGAGCTCTAAGTTTATTTATATTTTTTATTTATCAGTTAACCTGCATATAATATGCAGCCAAACTGTGATATCCTGTTTTTCCTTTCGAGATGTAAATCTACTACTTTTTTTTTATTATCATTTATTTTATCCCAATGATACTCCAGGGTACTGGACTAGATCGAAAAACTTATAACGCATATTTTTCGTTGATCGGGAATAGAAGCTTTGACATTTCCGTTGAACTTGTACTTTATAAATGTTCAAGTACCTTAGCATAATCCATTTTCAACATTCATTTGTTAGGTCAATTCATAATAAGAACGCAAAAAATGAAATTACTAATTATCGACCGATCGCTGTACTCTACGCTATTCCTAAAGTTTTTGGGTTATTATTGTATGATTCCATTTATTATAACTGTAAATCTTTTTGCATCCCGAACCAACATGTATAATGTATGGATCAAAAATCAAAAGTTACTAATCTTTGTCTAAATTTTTACAAAAAATATGGAAGCGGGTGTTCAAACAGATGGTATGCTGATGATTATAGTAAAGTTTTTGATTTTTTACCGTATCCAGTAATACTTTCAAAATTAAAGGTACCTACTTGGTTTCCCAACTTTTTTCTGAAATGAAAAAAATCATATTTAATTGACAGATCTTATATCGTTTTATTCGAAATCATTTTATTCGGGTGTTCCACAAGACAATGTATTAGAACCGCTGTTTTTCATAATTTCGGTTAATGATTTCTCTTTATTTCTTATTATTATTTTTAGCCCTGCACGTACAAAAATAATTATTATTTTGAAGTTTATACATAGAAATTTAACTGAATTACACTCTGTACGAGCTAATAAACTCTTTGAGATGTGAATAAATAAATAAAATAGTAGTCAACTGTAAACTTACGGGCTTGAAAATCTTTAAAAAAATTACTTTTTTCGAAGATGCTTTACTCCCGCAAGAAGATTGAGATAACATTTTTGAGTGACGTACTGATAACAATCTTCTTTTAAATATGAGTAAATGTGCTTTTATGTTTTACCCACACCGACTTAATTCGGTTTGTTTTAATTATTCTTTAAATGGTATAGCCTTTCCAGAACAAGTTCAATTAAAGTTTGTGGGGTTTACTTTGATGACAAGCTTTATTTTAAATCACATTTTTGTAACATTATCAATAAAGCCAATGTATATGCTAGGTTGTATAAAAAGTTTGTAAAAGAAATTGAACGATTCATATCTTTATAAATCCTTGTATTCAGGTCTCGTTAGACCTAATTTGAATTATGTCAGTAATATTTCAATGAAGTTCATATCAATAAAATTGAAGCACTTCAGAAAATATAGAAATAAGATTTGATTTTGCTAGTTTCTAATGATGAAATCCATTAATATTACCACTCCATATGAACACAGAGGCTGAACTTCAATTAACTGAAAATTTTGAAATTAAGACAAGAAGTGGCTGATGTTATTTATCTTATTGAAATTATTATATGAAAGATTATCTCCCAGCAGATTCGGAATTATATTAACATTAATAATCTTATATATAATTCTTCGACGGTGTCAGCATGTACCGTTATAATTTTTTGTTTTAAAGAGAAATATTGTTTCTGTTTCATGCATACATGCTTGTTTTTACAATAAATGAAGAACCGTATTTGCAAACAAATTGGAAGAAATTTTTTTCTTTCTTTCTTACACCTCATCAAGGTGGTGTGCCTTTAATATAGGAGAAAAAAATCAAACTTTACTCAAATTGATTTAAATGAAATCGGTACACATTTTTTGTTATTTTCTTTTGTTGTTTTTCTTCTTAAAACATCGTAATAGGAAAGAATATTCATTAATAAGAAGATATGCACTGGGGTGGGGAAGTCAAGATATTTTTACTACGCCTTTTACAAAAAAACCTCATTAGTTAAAGAAGCAAAGAACTATTATTTTTGTTATGTAATCAGTTGTCAAACCACTTAATTTTTGCAATGTAATTTTAAATAGGCCACGAGAGAACTAAAATATTCTTTCTAGATTTAGAGATAATAGAATTTATGACAATGTGAGGCTGTTCCTAGCGTATTTACACGACCATCCAGATACTGCATGCCTAGATGGCAAAACCAAAGTCAACATTCAAATTTTAATTCAGCAAGAAGGATTACCAACTAACTATGAAGCTCTTCGAGAGCTTTTCATTACATATCATGAATCTCTAGGTGTATCTAGCGAAGTTGTTCAGAAGGATCTAGCAACATATCGTAAGCACGTCTCAACAAAAAGGATAAAATATTTTCAAGGCCCTAAAGGCAAACATGAGAAACCTCAACGTCCCTAACCTTTTAAACGTAGCCCTAAACCAACCAACCTCAGTTTTTGCTTCTAATAACACTCCTATTAGCACCTTATCTATTTTCTAACAAAATGTTCAGGGTCTACGTACAAAAACTTCGAATGTGTTTCGTAACTCCATTACTCTTAACTTTGACGTTTACTCTTTAACAGAAACCTGGTTGACTAATTCAATTCAGTCCTTAGAACTATTTAACCAATCCTACACTGTTTTTAGAAATGATAGGTTTCAACAAACTTCTATCACCTTAAATTCAGGATTTGTTGCTAAAGGAGGGGGCGTTCTGGTGGCAATTAAGAATAGCTTTAATGCTATTGAGTTGTTTCTTCCCCATTGTGATTCACTTGAATTAGTTGCTTTAAAAGTTGAACTTCTTAATAAATCGCTTTATATTGTTTGTTGTTATATACCTCCAAAATCTGTTGTTGACATATATTCTAACTTTAAGCTTTCTCTTGACCATATCTCAACCTTAATGAATCCCTCTGATGAATTATTAGTTTGCGGTGACTTTAATTTACCGAAAGTATCATGGGTACATCACGAGGATGACACATATCTAATTCCACTTCAGATTAATTCTGACTGTGAATATACTTTACTGGATGGTTGTAATTTAAATGGTCTTCAACAAATTTCTTCAGTGACTAATTGTATGGATAGGCAACTTGATCTTATTTTTGTAACAGATTGGGCTAATTATACTTTTAGTGTTCCTATTATGCCCTTAGTAAATGTTGATAATTTTGATCCTCCTATATTTCTTTCATATTGTTATAATAGCCCAGTATTACCTGCTTATGATCTATCTTATAAATATAATTTTGCCAACGCTTATTTTTCTGCGCTAAATAATTTTCTTTTATCAATTGACTTTGACTTTATAGTTGAAGATGATGACATCAATGAGGCAGTTTCTAAATTCTACGAAATTCTATCTAAAGGTTTGGAATTGTATGTACCCTTGGCTCGTAATAGAGACCTTAGTTCTAGTCCTCCTTGGTTTAATCATGAAGTAAAAAAATTAAGAAATAAAAAGAATAAAGCTTGGAATAAGTACTTAAAAGAGAAAACCAATAAAAACTATCATGAGTTTGTAATTTTGTTCAACTCCTACAAACTGACATTAGATTTCATTTATAACAACTATTTAATAAATGTTAGCTCTCAGCTAAGGATTAATCCCAAGTCCTTTTGGAAATTTGTTAACTCCAAACGTAAATCTGATCAATTTCCCGTCACCATGTCGTATAATGTTAGTGCTAACTCTCCGAAATCTATTGCACATCTCTTCAAGCTATTTTTCTGTAGTTCTTATTCAGAAAATCTCTTTGAAGTTGATGAAAATAATTTTAATCACATGATAAACCAACCTGAAAACCAAGTTATCTCAATAGATTTCTCTACTCAGAAAATAAAGAGTTATTTGAATAATCTCAACAGTGATCCCAAGTATCATTTTGTGCTCTATTACAGCTCTATAATAGTTTACACAGCTAAAATTGAACAACAAATTTTCTCTAATATAACTGCGGAAGCTCCTATAGAACGGTTGTAGAGCTCTAATAGAGCTAAGTGGCGCACATTTAGAACTATTTTAGAACAAATTAGCTACCATATAATCAGTTATAGAGCAGTTATAGAGCAAGAAATTTCAGCTTATTTTTATCAACTACGTTGCTAATTCGCTCTATACAAGTGTTTAATTAGCATTTGGTTACTCTTATGGAGGTTGTCGCTGAAATTGAAAAAAAAAACTACATTTTAATTCCAACTGTCAAAATATTATAATGTTATTTCTGTATAAGAGTTTAATGACATTATATTAATCTTTTCAGTATACCAAATTATTATTTGTTTATCTATGGAGATTTTGTTTCTCAAATAAAAATTGAAGTAGGAAAATAAAAAACATTTATGGAATACTTGTTTACTCGTTTTTAGTAAATATAATACCCCAAATTTGCTTGCGCAGCGAGATTTATTTTGAAATCATACTAAATAGAACCAAAAATAACAATGCCCTTTAAAATTATCAAATTTTTAATAAATATTTAAATTTTATTTAAAAATAAAAATATTTCAAATGCAAAAATAAGGCTGCAATTGAAAGAAAATTTGTTTTAGAACAATAATAGTATGTAAAAAATAATTTTTAAACCACGATTATCAAGTATTTCAGGCTTAAATAGTATTTTAGTTTTTAGAATTTTAACATTTTTTGTTCAATTAGGTATTTTTCTAAGAAAAGATGGCCGAGCTTCCTGCGAGCTACTATGAGAGCTATATAGAGCACTTTAATTATAGTTTTGTAAAATATTAGGGTGGATCATATTTATATTAGGAATTTCCTTTGAAATAAAATACAAAACGATATAAAGTGCCATAATTTGAGTTGTTACGATATTTTGGATGATTCAATATTTAATATGACGAATCTCAATAAGAAAAAATAGATTCATGACCTCAACAAATTAATAACTTCCCCCAAAAAAGAAACATTTCCAGTAGTCTTATAAAGATATGCAATAGTTAGGTAAAAACTAACTATTTAGCTTAAAGGCTTTCTTAAATAATTAGCTGAAAACCGAGTTCCATAAATTACCCCCGGACTCATAAATTACACTCGAAAATTACACTCGGACTGCATAAAATTTTTAAAAATACAGTTGGTAACTCTTGATACCAGGCATCTGAATTTATTAAACGTCTGTTTTAAAAAAAAACGACAGGTAAATATAGACAGCAAAGGTATAAGTTAAAATATTGTTCAAAAAGTTCTTCAAAGCATAAGTTGAAATTTATGAACTATTGAATATATATGTAATATACATATTGAAAAACTTCTTACTTGACAGTTCATTTCTTTCACTTTTTTATAAAATTGTTTTCGGTTTTGAAGTACAATATAGTTTACCATTTCCCCGTGGTTGTTAAATAAAGTAATCTAAAATATAAAAAACAATTTTGAGTGAACTCGATAAAATCAATTAAAAGGCATTAAAAGTTAAATTTTCAATTAAAAACAAAGAGATATAAATATAATTGAAAAGGAACTGAATATGAACGGCTGGCATGTTTTTTATTTGACATTAAATATTCAAGTGAGGAAAAAAAAGTTTAAAAAGTTAATTTTAATCAGATGGTAAATAATATTTTGGCTAAAAACTGTCGAAGAAAAATTAATTTGTTTTACAATATAAAGTCATCAAAAGAAAAGTAAAAAATAAGAAAAAAATAGCTATGGGTACAATCCCCTAAATATGTAAAGAGTTTTTAATTTTAAAATCCCATTTTGTTTTTTTCAATATCTTTTCACACGTAATATTAAATATTCTATAAGATCGTTTGTTTAACAAAAATGTTTATACTTACAAATACATAGCTATGTATTTATAAAACTAAATTTATCTGTCAAATTCAAAATTTTGCCAAAAGTATTTTAAAATTTTTTTTTATGTACATTATGTATTTAAATTACTATTATTGTGTTTTATTTTTTTTAATTTATTCTAATTTCAATTTATTAAAATAATTTAATACTTGAAATGGAAAAATTGACATTTCTGAACTAAAATTTTCATATCACCGAGTGAATGACAGATACAATAGAACATTATCTTGTTTCTTTCACCCACTCTAATAAATAACAACATGAAGTTAGCTGCATAATTATTCAATTTGTTTTTGTAATTTATTTTGACATAATTTTGGTGGTTGCAAATTTGCTGTATAACTGTTACATTGGAGCACTTATGGAAAGCTTATAGAGCAATTTTGTTGTTGTGTCATTTTTGTTTTGTTTTTCATATTCAAATGTCAGATGTTATATTTATATTTTGTTTAAGGTTGAAGGTATGTGCATAATTATTAATATATTTAAAAAAATTACACCAATTTGCCATCACAAAATTAATAAATTTGGAAAATTCGTATTTGTAATGTATATGTACCTATATTAGAATTGAATAATCAACATTTATTAATAATATATTAGATAGAAGAAACAAGAAGCTTAAGTATTTATTTGGTTAATTTTTGTTTTTTATTTTGTATTATTTGAATTGTTACATTATTTTATGGTTTGAACAAAAAAATATTTTACATAAAGTACAATTTAAACAAAAATGAAGTTATCAATTGAACAAAAACTTAATTTTTATATTTTATTCTGAAAATTTTACACACTATACATTTGATACTGAAAAATTGTGGCTCCATTTTCTCGCAATCCGACAAATATATACTATTTAAGTAAGATGATTTAATTGGCATTTCAAACATTTCTTTTATACTTTTTAATGAACCATGTATAAAAACTTCTCCAATTATTGTTTTTTCGACTGCTTTTGTTTCTACAATGTTATTATTTTTTGTTGTGGTACGTTCTAAACATTCATGCTGAGAATTTAAATTAGATATTACCCGAATTTTCGCTTTCATAGAATTAATGCTTTATTTTGATTTTTCACATAAAATTATTCTTTTTTATCTGTAATAATTATGTCCTCTTGATTTTTTTAAAAATTTTTATTTAAAATTAATATTTTTTACATTTATTTTTTTTTAGATCCGCGTTTTGCTTCTAGTTCTCATAAAAACTTCTAACAAACTGAAGAATAAAAAATTATGACATAATTATGTATGAGCGTTATATTATGCTCTATAAGTAATGTTAAAGCAACAAATTAGTTGTCGAGTTTCTTCGGATTTATATTCATGCTGCTCTATAAGAGTGATCGGTTAAAATTAAAAAGTGCTAATAGAGCTTAACTAATTCCGAAGTTGAAGCTCTATAAATGTTGTTCTATAGAGCTATAATAGAGCTAATAACCTCCATTAGTTATTTTATTGCAACTCTTAAAGAGTAAAAAAAAAAATCTCACAAAAAATGCTAATTAGCTGCTCATGCAGCTCTTATAGAGCAGATCATTTTACAAAAAAATCTTAAATGCTAATTTGTTGTCAAAATGTTAGTTTATAGAGCAAACTTGCTTCAGAGAATGGTTAAAGAACAGTACTAGAGCAAATTAGCTTTTTCGAAACAAATTAGCTGCAAAAATTGTTACTTGGGATGTATTTCCTGGACCTGACAAAGTACCATCTTTAATCTTAAAAAACTGTTCTGAATCTTTTGCGTTACCATTATCCCTTTTATTCAATCGATCGTTTACTTCTGGAATATTTCCACAATATTGGAAAAATTCATTTATTCGCCCTGATAATAAAAAAGGTGCTAAAAATATGGTCACAAATTACCGTCCAATAGCAAAACTTTCATGCATACCTAAACTTTTCGAATTAATAGTTTTTGATTCAATTTATGATATTTGTTCTAAACATTTATCAATTAATCACCATGGTTTTGTAAAGAAAAAATCTACGGTTACAAATTTAGTTGAGTCTTGCTCACATTTCCTGAACACTATGGAGGCTGGCTTTCAGACTGATGTCGTTTACACAGATTTGAGCAAGGCATTCGATGTACTGCCTCATAGTGTTATTTTATTAAAACTTAAAAAACTGGGATTTCCTGAATTTTTTATAATGTAGATTAAATCATTTTTATCCAATAGATCTTATAGTGTAATGTTTAGATCAGCTTTTTCTGAATCATTTTCTGCCACCTCTGGTGTACCACAAGGCAGCCATCTAGGTCCCTTACTATTCATTATCTCAATTAATGATGTCAACAGTCTCATTAACAATAGTAACGTGATCATATATGCTGATGATATGAAAATTTATAAAAAAATACCTTCATATAATGATTGTATTGTACTACAGACCGATCTTGATTCGTTTTTTAAGTGGTGCGGCTATAATAATCTTCTCCTTAATATTGATAAATGCGCTGTTATTTCATTTACTCGTAGATTGATTCCAATAATAACTGATTCTACTTTTAATTCTAAACTAATCAACCGAGTTTCTCATTTTAAAGACCTTAGTGTACTTTTTGACGATAAACTCACATTTAAACTTCACTTTAATAGCATAATTAACAAGGCAAATTCTATGTTAGGTTTTATTAAAAGATGGTCTAAGGAATTTGATGATCCATACATTACTAAATCTTTATTCACTACTCTTGTTCGCCTCCACCTTGAGTACGCAAGCCCTGTCTGGTCACCTCACTATTCCACTCATATTAATAGAATTGAATCTATTCAAAACAATTTTTTGCGATATGCTCTACGTAATTTTCCCTGGTCTAACCCAATAATCCTACCTCCATACATAAATCGTCTGAAGCTTCTTCAGATGAACACATTGCAATCAAGAAGGGTTGTTTCAGATATCTTATTCATATCCCAAGTATACAATTGTGAAATTGATTCCAAAATTATAAAAGATCAGATTAACTCGTACATTAACACCAGTACGCGTTTTCGTATAGAACATCTTTTTAATCTTCCTTTCCATAGAACTAATTATGGTAAATTTGAGCCAATTAATAGAATGTTAATGGCAGTTAATCAATACAAAAACAGTGTTGACTTTTCTTTGAACAAAACCAGTTTAAAGAAAACCTTGTTTCACTTGCTTCCTTAGTCCTCCTAATTAATCTTGTTTTTCCGCTACTAATATTAACTAATTTTTAGTGTTATAATTAACTTTTAATACTTTTAATAACTTTTCATCTTCTCTTTTTTTTCTGATGAAATTTATTTTATCTAATTTTGTTTTTTGTTTTTTATAAAAACTATGTTGTATTAAATTTCAAAGTAATTTAAGCTTTAAATCATAAATCTTATTTGATACATTGTGTTAATTCAAAATTTTAATAATTAAATTGTATTATATTTTGTAAACTGTTTGAACTAAATAGTAAATAAATAAAATAAAAATAAAAAAAAAAATAAAAAACTTTCAATAGTACAAACTAAATCTTGATGTCTAAACGTTACCTAATCGTTAGTACCTAATTTTAGCGGTTTTTTATTTGTAAATAAAAAACAATAGCTATATTAAGTTTACTTTATTTCTAATATTTTAGTGTTTTTTATTTACAAAAAAAAAAAATAAACAGTATAGATAAATAATAAATGTACCTATGTAATATATGAATATATCCTTTATCTATTTATTGATATTTGATATTGTAGTCTTTTGTATTTTAAAACAAAAAAAAACAGTAGTTTTTAATTTTTTGTTTTTCCTAATTTATAAAAAAAAATAAACAGTAAGACGCCAGTTTCCCGTACGAGCTGCCTTTGCAATGACCATCAACAAAGCGCAAGGTCAAACTCTCAATAAGGTTGGTATTTTACTTGATGCACCAGAGTTTTCACATGGACAACTATATGTCGGGATTTCGCGCACTACTGGGAATATAAATCTTTTGAAAATTGTCACCGAAGAGAATAGAACTGTTAGAAATAGAGTTTTAAATGAAATATTAGTTGATTAAATATTTCAATCTATATCAATCCAATTATATAGTCTGTCTGCTAATCTACTAATTTAACTAAAGTATTACATATTACTAAAATATTGTTGATAGGGGAATTTTTGATTTTGATAATTTATAATGCAGTACAACCTAGAATGCTCTAATTTTGATTTTTCACTATATATAACAGTAGCAAAAAGTTACGTAGTAACGGGTATTTAACTAGTTTAATTAAATTATAGCTATACGTAGTTCTCATTTACGAGTATTTACATTAAGTTTTTATTGCATCAATTACGGTAATTATGATCCAATTCACAGAATGTTGCTAATGGGTAGTAAACACAGAAATTATATTAAATTCAGACTTTCTGAAAATATTCTGAAATTGTATAATAATTTAATTTGTAGAATGTATATTCATTTAACCTAATTTATTAATTTAAACAGCAGTTATAATCTAAATACATTTGAATAAACATCACCTCCGGCTACTATTATTATAAATATTATCACCTCTTGGCATTTATGCTTAGTTAAACAAATATATAAATAAATAAATAAAAATCACAAATATACTAGGTATTTAATGTTTTAATTCTTAATTTTGTTTTTTTAAACTACCACAATATTATCCTACCTACCACTACACCAGCTTTAATAAAAATCTTCAGATTTTCTATTCAGAATTTAATTTTATATTTTTGTTCTCTGTATACAAATAGGTATACTAATTCTCTATTATTGGTGTATCAAATAATAATTGAAATTCAATTAATTTATAGAATATCCTCTTTATAATACTTATAATTGATAAAAATAACTTAATCTATTTTTTTGTACTAATATAATATATATATATATATATATAATATAATATAATTTGTAGTTCCCAAAATAATTTCCTTTCTTTGTATTGCTAGCAACCAGATAAAAATAAAATATAAAGAAAATATAAATATATTTTATTTTGTAAATAGACAAAAATAAGGATTTTTAGATTTCTTTTGTTATTCACACTGAAAGCGCACATCAATGATGATAGTAAGAATTTTTTGTCGAAAATACAAAACAATTTCTTGAATGAAAACTAAACTAAAAAAAATGAAAATAAAAAAAAAACTATAAAAAATTATATTGGGATAATAAGATTGCCAACCGGTTAAGAATTAAAGAAATCCGTTAAGTGGTTTTTCTTTTCTTTCTTTTGATATAACCTATTCGTTTTTTAAATTAATAAGTTTTCTTTTGGTATTTGAGATAAGTACCCTTATTGCCTTCACAGAATTTAAGCCATTAAAAACAAGAAAATTAAAGAAAAATAAAGAAATAATATTAATAAGTTAGAAAATAACTAGTAAATTGCCATTGCTAATCTAGTAAAGTTTGAGTGCAGTTTAAAAAAATATCCACAGTACAACTAAAAACACCAACAATAATGCAAAGTGAATATTTATGATCTCTCATCGTAATACATTAATTTTATTTTCTCATTACATTTTACTTCTACCTACACGAATAGATTAAAGAAAATTGATTTATTCTCTCAATTCTCATTCTCTTTTCATTATTAATATTGTTGTTACAAGAGGCTTCAGACAAAAATAAAATTAGCATTCATATTTAAGAGATAGAAATATTTACTTGTTTCTTGAAAGTATGATTTAGTTATATCTTTGCGGGAACACAAAAAATGGCAGAATATTCCATAGTTTAGAGGTTCGGTTGAGAAAGAATTTTTATATTTCTCAGTTCTAAATAGAAGAATTTCTACTACATATTTATGGGAAAAGGGGTTGTATTACATTGGAATGGTTGCATTTTAGATTTATTTAATATAAGTTATTTAGCTGTTTCCAGTTATTATTTAATACAGTAATACAGTAGAAAAAATTTTTTAAATTACCCTTAAAAAATTAAATCAGTTCTCATCAATAGTCTTAAATTATGTTCTAAACTGACAAAATTATATTACTGTACAGAAATGGGATATATTATTATGACAGCTGTTAGAATCAGCATCATCTTCATACAGTGTTACAGTATCTGTTAGGTGCACTATTTTATCAGATGCAATGTAACATTTAGATCAACCTTACATATAAAAATACTATTTAGACTTTAACTTTTTTTTTACTATTGATGCCCAAAATAATGCTTTAAATGTCTTCGCCGAATTTAGGTCATTTAGTCACTTACTTTACTCAATATAATTCATGCGTGTCAGTCACGGGTGGCTCCTCTTCAATTGAAGATACGAAATTAGTTCATGTTTACCGGTTATTTTGTCTTTCCAACAAAGATTTGGTTTGCATCGACCTTTTATTGTATCTTCGAGTCTGGATTTAAAGATTCTCTTGACTGAAGCATTTCCATTCATCCGTTCTGTGTCTTCGAGCTACAACTGACTTTAATTTTCGTGAATATATCCATTTCATTATATACAGCTCATATTAATCGTCGTTTCCACGACCTAATTTGCTTCTTGAAGGCACATTAAGTACATGCTAACTTGTCTTGGGCAGTGTTAATGGTTCTAATCTGTAGAGCAGACTCGGGAGAATGAACTTTTTGTAAATTTGAACTTGTGTGCATCGGCACAGAAGCTTTGACACAAAATGCTTTGGACAAACCGATACCCAAGATGTTTTGTACAAATCGTGACCTAAACAATTTTGGTTTCAATGGAAAGTAGGTAAAATTCTACACTACCTTGAAATCATATGTGCCGACGATGTGATGTTTTGACAAATATGATTTTAAAAGGTTTTGTTATTTCCTCATTAACTTTTAAGCCAATTTATTTCGCTTTCATTCTGGGTGAAATTTGCTTGTGACCATTGTGATCTGGCGATGATGTCAATGTCAGGTTGATAACATAATCGGGAATAAAAATCTGGAAAGTAGAAACTTCGAAAAATCAAAACACAGTAAATACAAAATCCGGAAATTGAAAATCTGAATACACAAAGATGAAACTTTTAAATCAGGTAAACTCTTCTTTTATTTACTAGCCCAACTATAATTAAAAATAAGGCAAAAAATGAAAGAAAGAAAATATAGCCAGGATAAAATTGTATTGAAAAAATCAGGCAATCTTAGTTTCTGCATTTCTATATTATACTTTTTCTATGGTATCACTAAAATTAGTTAATACAACTACAAGGGAAATTCCCTTTCTATTCAAATGCCCAATAATACATTCTTTTCTACATGTTTACGCAAAAAATAAAATGTAGTACAAATTAGTGATGGACGCCATCAAAATAAATTTCTTCATGCAACTAAGAACTTCTTAATTTTTGTATTTCCGGATCTTGATTTTCCGGATCTATATATTTTTCCGGATTTCGTAGCTATCCTATCAATGTCTTCAGCATACTATATTATCCTAGTAGTTAGACAGATCTGAAAGAAATAGTTCCGGTCGCCTTTATTCCCACTCATCCCACTATACATTCCGGGACTAAATTCATTTTAAGCCATGCACCAGATCGAAATTAAAATAATTGAAAAAATAAAATTATTGGTGAAATTGTAGAAAAAATCTTCTAGCTTTTATATACGAGTATACGTACCACATTATTTGTTCTATTTCAAAATATTTGGTGCACATTTCCACAAAGTCATATAAATTCGAAAAGCTGGTAATAGATCGAAAGATAAGTAATAAGATGATTACAAACTATATGGAGAGATAAACTACGATATTTAATCGGAAAAACGCTTCCAGGGTCCACATACATGGCACCAAATAGATGTAACTTCTGAACATTTATTATGATAAAAACCTCATAATATTCACTTTTTATTGTCGCAACGCCCTCAATATGGTATCCGGAAGGAGAAGTAGTAGCAAATGTTAAATTGCCTGGTACATCTTCGAATTGTGTCACACAGATGACCTCACAAACACCAGAAAGATTTAATGACAAACAAATATAACCGAAAAACACATCCCAAACAGTTGTCATTAATCTTCCAAGATGTTTTTACATTGCCAGAAAATCATTTTTTCAACCACATATCAGAGAAAATCAATTTCAATAATTATTATCAACATTTTTAACTTTTTTTTTACTAATGTAGTGTAAAATTTGTCAAATCCTACCATTACACTACTAATAAAACAATAAAAATTAAAAAAAAAAATAAAAAAGTTAAACAAATTTAAAAAAATAAAGAGGCTTAAGTAGATTACTTAAACTGGCATTTAATTGAGCAGTTAATTAATTTTAAATACGACTACAATTCAAATAATTATTAGCAATAATCAAATCAATATTTTTATTTATAAATCTATCCTTGTGACGTCATAATTTTATAAACCATTATTAAAATTACTAATAATTATTATGAAAATGTTTACATGAGAGAAGACACATTTTGTATCTTGGCAGAAATATTTTGTAAAATTGCACAACAACACTGCTCAATTTGGGTTTTCATAACGGTTGAACATTCATAAATTGCACTTTGCAGCACTGTACCTACAACTGTACCTAAATAGTTTATAACTACCTTTTCAATTAAACCCACAACATTTTTGTCATTATTATAATTTTGTACAAATTGTTCTACTTTTCTAAACATGTTGCTTAATAATAATTATTATAGTTCGCAACATTATTCGAATACATTGATTTGACCAATAATAATTATTTATATCTACCTAATTAGGTATACCTATAGTATACCTACATGTAATATAATTTGTTGTAATGTTTTTTGGTTTTAAAATACAACATTTTTGGTTTAAATTTTCAAAGACCATTTTAAATTTTTAATTTTTTGGAAATGATCCAAAATTATGATCCCAGCAGGTTATTCAAATCAAAAAATATTACAAGTGTCCTTATATTTTGCTTTTGAATATTACAAGAACAATATTTTGATTGTATAAATACCAATTTTTCAATGTAAATATTTAAATTTGCTTTGTGCAATGACATTGCAAAAATATTGATTTTCAGTCATTTCATATAAAGGTTATTAAAATATTTAACAAAAATGGTTAAATAAAATGGTTACTAGTTTAATTAAAGAAAAAAAAATTGTTATTGTATACGAAAATTAAATAAAGTGTAAAGTTCATTTATTTGTATTTTACTTACTTACTACATATTCGAGTGAAGTAGACATTTCCTTTTAAATATTGATAAAATGAAAGATTTTAATTTTTATTCATGGGTGGATAATTTTATTAACCTTCGTGTGAACCAAAGACCCACTTGTGTAATTTAAAAAAACAAAATAAATAATTGTGTTTTAATTTTACTTGTATATAGCTAGCTACCTTAATATTATAGTCACAAATTTTTTATGTAGACTTTTTCAAAGCTAAGCAAAAACGGTAGAGCAGTAACATTGGTTGTGTGATGTACATGTTTATAAAAACTCGTTAAAGCTTTTTACAGCTTCAACTCTATAGGATAGATTCCTGTTGCCTATATTGATTTACCGTGCACACACTTGCAAGTACAGGATATTTTATTTCTATGATAAATCTACGTAGACCCTACCAAAATAACGAAATTCCTGCTCACACTCAATAGAAGCAGGCTGTAGGAATATGGTGGGCATACTTACTGGTTATAGCCACATGAATAAGCACATGCCTAGACTAGCACTAAGTGACGACCTAACCTGTAGGCACTGTCTGGGATAGGAAGAAACCTCCACACATGTTGTAGGGTGTCGGAAAGCTGTTGGAAATGCACTTCATAATCTCAAAAAACCTCTGCAGGGTAAAACCGATAAACCTATTGGCCTTTGTCAAAAGCGTCGACTAAGTTTATTGTTAAAGGCATACATGACATCCTTAACTTATTAGAAACACCTCCATAATGGAAAAAAACCCTACCGTATATTTTCATTTCATATCTCAATTTTTGTCATAAAGAAAAAAATACATGAATCGTTTAAACAGTAGTTGGTAAACGACAAATTTGACTATTAAGCTTTCCGTACAAACGAAAGTAGTAATCATGGGTCGGTCACTTTGTATTAAAAAAAAAATGTTGAATCAAAAAATGTCGGAAAAAATAGCTATGTTCTTTTCATACCGGTCAAGGTCTAGCTTTTATTAAATTCAAAAGAACGATCTAGGTTAAGACGTAGTCTGGATAATTTTTTTAAGTTGGCAAACCTTGTTGATTGAATTATCAATAATTTCTACTACAAAACTTATGTTAGTAACTATTCTATTCATATACTTTGTATACAATTGTAAAGTCTTATCGTCTTATGTATATGCACAAATTAATAAATAAATAAATAAATAAATAGACATTGAAAAAAAAACTGCTCACGAAATATTCGAGATCTATATGTAAAAGCCAGATAAATATCTAAGTTTTAAGTTGTTGTTATATTTGTATATTAAACGATTAACCTAGAACTCTGATCCGGTCTATTTGACCTTAATCAGAGGTCTAGGTTGATTTATAAATTCTATTTAATTGATCTTTTTAAATCATTTTACCTACTAAAATCTTGCCATTTGCGTTTATTTGCCGTTTGCAATAATAGAACTCCGAAAAATGAGAAGCGGGATCTGTCATCCACAGCTTATAAATATATAATAAGTATTTTTTTTGTAACATTTTTATTAAAGCCTTGCTGTTTAAGTTTCTTGGTCGTCAGGACAAACAGGATTGCAATAAATTGTAAAAATAAAAACGGATTACAAAATTCGAATGAAATAAAAATTGAGGGAAAAATAGTTTCTACTAAAAACATTGCAGCTGGTAAAAACAAAATTTTAATAAACGAGTATAGGTGGATTTGGATGGCAGCCTTTACTATAACTGGTTTTAATTTGACTTAGTTTAAATTAATGCTGGATCTGAAATGTACAACTTCATGGCTATTTTTTAACATAACTAAAATCCAACCCAAAAAAAAAAACTCACAAAATTAAATATCAGTGAATCCTACCTACAACTCAAGTGAAAGTTTGTTTTTTATTTTTATTTCGAGTGCCGGTCGAAAAGGTTAAAACAAAAAGAAAACACAAATAAATGTTATGTAATAATAATAATATATTATTATAATATGTTTTTATAATTATAATAATGGATAAGTTAATGAAAGTTAATGAGATTTGTTTAAAAAAAAAAAAAACCCCAAAAACAATAACAAAAAAATTAATGAACTTTAGTAGTAGTCAATGACCGTGGGTCATAAAATACCAAATTAATTAAATGAAAAATGAGTGAAATTAACAGAAATGGAAAACTTCTGTTCACAAAAAAAAAAAAAAATACTCGTTATAATTTAAAATTATTATTAAAAGTGTTGTTATATCCTTTTGAACATTTTTGTTTTTCTTTTTTGATTTTTCCTGTATCCTTTATGTAAATTCACACATTACTATACCACATTATAATTTACATTTTAAAGTAAATAAATAAAACTCAGTTACTCGCAAAAAAGGAATAACTTAAAAAAAAAATTGGTAATTTTATTTTAAAAACAGGAAAACTCTTAAAATTTAAGTTCTAGGTACACTAAAAAAATTGTTACAAGAATTTTTATAAAAAAAAAAAAAAAATATGGAATAAATAATAAGATAACAGGATATTGGTATGTGAATTGAAAAGTATTGTAAAAATAACGGGTTTAAAAAAATTTTGTTTAGTTTTTATAACTCACATATGATTTGTATTTTGTTTTTCAATTTAGGCTAAAATAATAAAATAAAAACCCCCCGGGGAATTTAAAAGCCATTTTTAAAAGATCGAAAAAAGGAATGATAGTAAAGAAACAATAAACAAATTAGAGAATGATATTAATTGGAAATAGAATCGAAAGAATTAGATAGTAATATGTACACAAAAATGTATTGACCGTTTAAAAAAGATTTATTTCCCAGATTTATTTCCCGTTTCTTGAAAACGTCTAAATTATTTCTTTGTATGAACATATAAGATAGTAAGGGATGTTTCATTATACTTTAAAGGTTCGTTTGATGAAAGCATTAGTATAGTTCACAGTTGTTCTATTTATAACTGCAAAAAACATTTTTCAATTACTTTCTAAACTATCATGCAGCCACATAAGACCAACATTTTTTAATAATAGTTCTTCACATCTATATATATAGGATATTTTGTCTAGATATGTTGTACATTTTGCATTGGTATAGCTTTTTTAGGGGTAGTTTTATGTGAGTGCGACTTCTTGAAGAAATATTTGCTTAAGAAACTCTTATGTGTGTCTTAAGGATCTCTTTGTTTAATCCCTTATGGTTATTCAATGTCTTGTTTTACAATGGTGTTTCCATAAAGATATAGGTCAGTTATATCAGGAATTGAATGTGATATGTAGTTAATATTGATATTGAAATCGGATACGGTTTCCAGTATCAAATATGTTAGGTGAAAATACAACGTTTACCTATTCTTAATAAAGGAACTAAGCTTCTCCAATTGCATTTTATATATAACAATATGACGAAGAAAATTTACAGTTGGTATATTTATGTAAATATGTATATATATAGGTTTTGGAAATTCGTTTATAACTTCGAAAAGGTCGTATCATATTTCGTCTGATATGTTTTTACATTCAATATAAAATTTAAAGAAAATAATAATAGGTAGACCACAGTTAGACAAATCCTGGAGAAGACCCATGAGTTTCAAATCGATACACAATCGATGCAAGCAATCGATGTCGTTTATAGTCACATTAAAATATAACGCCAATTTTTTCAATAAAACAAAAAAATAAGTCAAAAGTGAATTATTTGTAGTAAAAAACTGATTTATATATTGTCTTTTTCGGTTCTTTATTACAAATATGTGTATATTTTGTGATTACATAACAGAATTGATATTTATGAATAAAATAAAGTTTAAAATGTAATTGGTACGGAAGTTATTTTATTGAATTTAAGTTTGTTTATAAAGATGCAATTTTTTATTGACTACGCCTATAGTCACAAAACGATTAAAGTCAGAAATATTACTGAAATTTAGCGAATGACTATAATCGTGTTTTACTGTATGTATATATTTTTTTTAAATAGCATAATATGCAAATATGAATTAACATTTATTATAATATCATTTTTGAAGAGTATGATCTGATCTAATTTTTCTGTTTCTGTTTTGGTTTCATTTTTTGTTTGTGTTTTTGTTTTATTTTTTTCTATAACTTTGTGTGTTTATTTAAAATGACAGAATTTTTATGAAGCCTTTTTAAAAATTGCCAACTTGGAAATACTGTATTATATATTATAAGATATATTATTAGAGTTACGGAAACTATAATAATGTTGTATGAAGGAAATAATAATGTTAATATTATATTAATTTGCCTTAATAAATAATATAATAGTTATAGTAGATACTCGCATTAATAAAGTATTGTTTTATGATATAACAATTATTACTTCAGGCATCCTTGAATTTGAAGTCGCTTATTCTCTACAAGGTACATAAAATTTCTATCTGATTATATTATTATGTGAAATAGTAATAAACACAGTTTTGTTAACAATAAAATATTTTAGTTAAATAATTTAGTATATAAAAAATAGAAAAAATATCTAGTTGGTGTTGTGTACTATGGTATATCACAATGCAAGAAATTTCATCATTTTGAAGTTTTTTTGGATTTTTAATCACTATATAGCTTCCTTATTTAAATTAAAACAATCAATTATTGTGTAACAAAATTTAATGGGGAGAAGAATTTCACAAAAATAATATATTCAGTTTCTGAACATAAAATAAGCTGTAATTCTGAAATATCAACCAAAATATCAAGATGAGCATACAACAATATCCGACTTTACTTTAACTTTTCCAAACAAATAATTTTTAATTTTTTCTTTACCCTAAAAAATTAAATTTAATTTAATTTAAAATACAAAAATTTAATAAATTTTTCTTTATTAAAATAATATATTATTACAAAACTATTTTACAACACCACGAGTAATTATAAAAAAAAAAAATCGAACCGGTTATAGAATTCCATAAATTTATTCACCATTTTGGCATTTTACAAACAAATTTCTCAACAGGTTTTCTATTTCTTTTCGATCTTCTTAAGCCCTTACTTTTATTGTTTTTATCATTTTCATTATCAGTAGTTATTGTACTGTTTACACTACTATTCAAATCACTTAATGTATCTTCATCTGTATCACAATATATTTTATTCATGTTGTTGGAATTATTTTCATTAGAATTACAATCTGATTTATTTGTCATATTTCCAAAGTTTTCAATTAATTTTTCTCGTAATTTTCCGCTATTTAGAATTTTTAATTTATACATTTCCAATAATATTAAAATGCTTATAATTATCATTATAACCATATGTAATTTAATAATATTATTTAAATTATCTTCACTATAACCTGATTCTATATCAAGATATTTATAATATAATAATGTGAAAATGTTCTTCTGTATTGTATCCCAAATAATTGTTGAAAATTCAAAACAAAGGATACAAAGAATTATTTCAATAAATAATTGTACAGAAATATTTTTGATCCTTTTTGAATATTTTGTTAAAAATTCACGTTTATCCCAAAGTATAAGTCCAATAGTTAATTGAATTATGAGAGTAGAGTGACAAGATATTGGATTGATTGTAATTAATTGCTGATGTGCTTGTTCGTTTTGGTATTTTTTAAGATATTCAAATGACCAGGATCCGGATTGTGATTTTTCAATTGGTAAATGTTTTTTGTATGCAATTGACTGATCGATAATAAGAAAAGTTTGTAAAATACACTTTGATATAAATCCTATTACAATTGATAGGAGTACAGCCATAATTTTTATAAAAAATAAATTATTATATTTTTTATACGAAATTTTGTTTTAAGTTTTTTTAAAAAAAAAAATTTAAAATAAAAAATAATTTTTTTTCAATTCTGGATATTGAATTGAAGTTTAATACAAATATTTTTATATATTATAAATTTTTCTTTGGTATTGCGACATATTATTTTTTTTTATTTTAAATTTATTTTTTTAAGTTTTGTTTATTTCTATTATTATTACTAGTTGTAAAACCCGCCCTCTCAGTCTCAAGACGGTGTTCTAGATTTGAAAAACTTTGGTCATTCGTTAGATCACCATCTACCACAGCTAAATAATAGATATATGGATTTAACATTTTGGGTTAACTTGGTTGCTAAATTTTATACAAGAGTTTATAACATCTGATTGGCTTTTATGGGGCAAGATGGGTAATGTTTTGCTGAAATTCACCTAGAATTATGAGCTTTCCACCAAAAGGTATAGATTGAGGTAAAAAGTTCATAGCATAAAAATTTAGTTATTAGTAAAGCAAAAATTCAAATAAATTTTATTCTATTGCCAGTTAGTTATATTAACCCTTTTTTTATTCTAGAATGAATTATAAACGAAACGAAGTTTCATAACATAATTCTTTTGATTGAAAACCTTTAAAAAATAAAATTCGAATCCAAAATTATTATTCATACTATACATAATTCCATACAGCATTTACAATAATAACAACTTATTTATATGAAATAATTAAAATATACTATATACATAATATATATATATATATAAATAAACTACTATATATACATATTTATTAATATACATATGCTAATAGTTTACAATATTCATATTAAATATCATTAGCTATATTTTGACCTGACTGAAAACTGAAAAAGAATAAAATATGTATCACATACATTTTATTTACAATAACAACTTTTTTATATGAAGTAAAAATAACATAGGTACAGTTTTTTTTTTCTTTTGATTTTACGTTTTTATTAGTTTCTTCTACTTGAATATTCTTTATTATTATTCAACGAATTAGAATTGCTAGTGTTCGTACTTTTTGTAAATTTTATATATCCATATATTACACACTACTGCTACATTTTGAATATTTCAGAAACATGAATGATTTTTTTTTCAAATAATTTAACAGCAATATTTTTCTGTGTAATAATAGAATACGGTAATAAAGTAAAAGAAAGTTTAAATTGAAAAAACATTGTTATTTTTATTAAGATTATATTTTGATACCTTTTATTTTATTCATACTCAAAGATTTTACTAATTTTCTATTTAAAAAAACTATATTGGCCTAACACTAAAAAAAATTTTTTTTTGATATAAAAAAAACCAAACAGAAAGAGAAGTACTAAAAAAATATGGACAAAATGTTTGTATTTTTGTATGGGATACTCACTTCCATTTAATTCTAATTCGTTGTTATTATTTCATTTCATTGGAATTTAAAATCAATTCTAGAATATACACATCTACATAATGTCTCAATTAGAAGTATTTTCATTATGCATATGCATACACAGTACAATACACACTAAGTATTTTTATTTTTTTTTATAAAGGGATAGGTCTAGGTATATAAACAAACTCAGCAGAGAAGAAAAATTGTTGTTTACTTTACGTTTTCTGTTGTTTATTATTTTGTTTTTTTTTTTATTTTATTTTGCACCTATTTATCGGTTTTAAATCTGCATACCATAACATATACCGCAGCGAGCTGTATGCTGCTATGTCGGAGCTTGGTGTACCAACCAAGATCATCCGATTGTCAAAAATGACACTTGAAAATACAAGATGTGCTGTGGTGATTGGCAATAACACTTCTGACTTCTTCCAGACGTGTACCGGATTTCGACAAGGAGATGCACTATCCTGCAACTTTTTCAATCTAGTACTGGAACGTATAGTGGGACAAGCGGAAGTAAACACGGCCGGAACTATATTTTTCAGATCTGTTCAACTACTAGGGTATGCCGCCACATTGACATCAATGCCAGATCACAACGGGCGGTCGTCAAGTCTTTCACCCAGATTGAAGAAAAAGCGGAACGAAGTGGAGATACGGCAAAGAGTAACCCTTGCAAACTGTTGCTGCTTCAGTTTGTTAAAACATCTCGGGCCAAAGCTCCTTTCTCGAAACACCAAAGTACAAATTTACAAAACGCTCATACTCCCGATTTTTCTTAAAGGATGAGAACCATGGACACTACCGAAGACAATAGTGAGCATGCACTTGATGTCTTCGAGAAGAAAATTCTTCGTCGGGTATATGGTCCTGAAAACGACGATGAGGTCTGGAGGGGAAGATATAATGCCGAACTCTATGAGCTGTACAATAAGGTGGACGTAGTTACGAAAATTAAAGTCAAGAGTCTACAGTGGCTCGGACACCTAGAGCGAGCAGATAAACAAAAATGCTCAGGCCAAGAGAATCTTCGAATCCAGTTGGAATCTTCGAATCCAATTAAAATTAAGCATTTGGATTCTAGAAATAAATTTACAATTATCTTTCGTAAATAAAATCTTACTGTAGTAGTACTAGAATGGATATTATAATAAAATTTTACTGTCAAAATAAATGTTCAAACAAAAGAAAAATTCAACAATAATGTGCTGATATCATTGGTACAATAATTTTTCTTAGCCAAATAAATGTTATTTAATATTGTACTTTAGTTACCGGTGAAAAATCTAATACCACATACAGACACAAAGCTTCAAATTTATTCAGACAAGTTGATATTCAACCAAATAAGATTTATAGATCATAGGAAAATACTAAAAAGAAAAAATTACGTGTGATTTATAAACCATCAATAATTGAAGTTATCAAGTCAATATAATTCCGCAATATGTCCCACGGGTGGGGTTGCAGGACATTGATTAAGTCAATGTCCTCTACTGAAAATCTCATAAAATAGAAATTATAATTTGTTATCTGGTTTTTAACCACCAAAAATAATAAAATAAAACAGAAAAAATACCATACACCCTTCAAACCAAACCGATTGGCTAGCTACTTTTTTTTATGTTATTACAATAGACGGACTACATGTAAAACTATTGTTTATAACCCGGGAAATATAAACGAAGAAAACTGAAAATTTGAAATATCCTTACCAGATATAAGGACAAATTTATTAAATCAAATTAGGTACAGGTGGTTGGAAAACTCTAATTAACACAAACTTTAATACATAATTTTTTTAATTAAGTTAAGCAGATTTGGTTAGATTAAAATAGGTTATGTTTTTAATAAATAATTATTGGTTTTTAATCCATACTTTTCCAATACTTTATCACAGTGACAGAAAGAAGAAGTATAAAAAACGAAATGTGTGATAACAAAAATAGATCATAACTACATTCGAAAATGTATTAAACATACAAAAGTGGATTAAAACACAGTTAAAAATCGCTCATATTTTCAAAATCTTTATAATGGAAACTCAAAATGGGAGTTTGATTGTCTCTATTAGATTATAAAAATTTTATTTCTAGAAAATCACTAATAATAATAATAATAAAATTTCACTATAATTATGTATTAGTTGACCTACTTCTATTCCTTATTTCAATTAATAAGTTTTGAAAAAAACAATTTTAGTAACCAAAAATATCCGTTAAAATTGTTTTATTCTTCCTTATTATATTCGTAGATAGTAAAAAAAAAAAATTATATTCATAATATAAAAATATAGCTAGTAATATTTTTTTAGCAAAACAAATTATTTTAAAACACTAAGGAAATGAGAAAAAAAAAATATTATATATATATATATATATACAATTTCAATCTAAAATATTAAAAGAAACAATCAAAAAACTCCCTCCTGCATAATCCTTTCAAATGAATCAACAACACGTTCAACTTCTCATATTATTATTTTTACTTACAAGAATTTTAACAATGTTCTCTTTTCACATTTTATATATGGAATTGTACATAATATGTGAGTATGTATGTATGTACATATATTTTATAATATCTATAATCTTCTTAAAATTATCCTTCAACTATTTTATTATATTCTGTAAATTACAGGGTGGTTGGAAAATTATTGATTAGGTATTAAACTTC
Source organism: Argyra leucocephala (assembly GCA_963942445.1). NCBI lineage: Eukaryota > Metazoa > Arthropoda > Insecta > Diptera > Dolichopodidae > Argyra > Argyra leucocephala. Next base: position 26,141,801 of record OZ012679.1, read on the forward strand.
TACAGGATTTAAAATTAAATTAATAAACAGTGTTGACAAAATAGTTTTGTTGTGATTTTTTCATTATCCTAAATATATTTCTTCACGCTGCAATGTGCACAGTGTGGCTAAAAAGTTCTTTGTTTGTAAACAATTTATTGATTAGTATTATTATACAAGTATTTCCTATTGATTAGTATACAAAAATATTTCCTTACGTTGCAATGTGCACAGTGATGCTAAAAAGTCTGTGTACAATTTATTATTAGTATTATTAATTTGGCTAGTAGCTAGTAATATTCCTAGCAAATATGGGATTTGATGAACGATTAATGTATAATACAAATAGCTATTGGTTTCCTAAGTTAGCTAAGAGTTTCCGTAATCTTCTTAAAAAAAAATACGTATGAAATAATACTTTTTATTATTCGGTCTATGTACTAGATCCAGTTACAGTTACTGTCTATAATTCTACCAAGATAAAATTTTTAACAGTAATTTCTAAGTATTCAGAGCTTTTGCACATTTTCTTATGAACTTTGTTGAAATGTTATTATACTCAGTTGCACCTGTTGTATTCAATGACTTTATTATATTCAACACTTCTTCAGCATTCGTAGGATATAGATCAAAATTATATTTAATAATATCTTTCGTTAATAATATCGGATTTGAATGTAACAGAAAATGTATTAACTTCTATTATATTTAAAATCAGTTAACAAACTTGTTTTTGTTTTTCAATTATCCTACATTTTCTATTATTCTATATTTCATAACATTTTGTAGTATATGCAGTGAGGCTAAAAACTCAGTGGTTATAGGTATTAACTCTTGCAATACAAAACTTAACAAATTAAGTCTAAAATCAATTTTCAAATTTGTTCATTTTGATTTTTAATTATTTTCAACTATTCCATACCATTCTGTAGTGTACAGTAAGGCTGAAAAAATAGTGATTAATAATTTGTATACAACATTACAAAACAAGTTTATAATCAATTAATATTTGATTTGATTTTTCAAACATTATTTCATATCAATCTATAGTATATACAGTGACGTTAAAAATTTAGTGATTATAGGTATTAAATGCTGCTGAATCACAAATTAAATTTAAAATCGTTTGGCGCACTAGATAGTTTTTATTTTAAATTATCTTTCAACTATATTTCATTGCATTGTATTGTCATATACAGTGAACGTGTGAAAAATAAGTAATTTGGATATTAACTCGTATACAATTTGATGAGAGAACCCAATGGTTAATCACCCATAATGATCACATTATACTCCATTGTATTGCTGTAGCGTTACCCCGTTATCCTACACTGTCTATTGGGTAGCTGCAGAATGCTATAGTGTTTAGTAGCTAATTAGCTGTTTCCTAGTCTCTTGGACAGTTGTAAAAAGTTTATAAATTTTTTTATTTTGATTACCCCACTCTCATTTGAAATATCCAATCCAATATAAAAATTATTTTCTCTGGTTTAGATTTAAGCCATACAATTAATGTACTCAAAATACACTCAAATAGCAGATCCAAACATTACTATCTCTCCTGTAAATATCTCAATTGCATCTGGCCATGGCTTAGATGCACTTAATGATAACATTGAATTAAAAGTAATTCTAGTTTCAGTACTACCATGAAAATCACAACTATCTAATTGTAATGGAAATAGTCGATTGCCATGCTGATATTAACCAAGTTTTCTACATGCAGGTCTATAAAATTCAAAATGAATAATAAATGAAACAGAATATGTTTATTTTTATTAACTATTCTCTTTAAGAATAGGTAGGTAGGTAGGTTGAAGTGGCCATTTCAGTTACTTCTGAAAACCAATTAGCACTTAATGGTGCCTTTTTGATACCATGACTCGAGTGGCCTATTTTATGTTGTTGGTTGTTATAGGGGGGTCATTCTCTCATTTTTACTTTTCCCAGGGACTTTTTAAGGATAAATAAATAAATAAAAATCATGTTTTTCTTTTTACTTTTGGTAAATTTATTAACTTTTCTTTTTATAGAATAATCTTTGTATTTTTTGTTTAATTTTTAAAACTCACAGATGTAATGTCAAGCAATATGTATAATTTTGAAACATTTGAATAATAAAAAAAATTTTGCATACATTTAGGGGTATATTTGTTAATTTTTCTTTTTATAGAATTATATTTGTGATTTTTGTTTAATTTTAAAAACTCACAGATAAAATGTCATCAATATGTATATAAGTAAAAAAAAAAAAATAGAGTAAATAAATCAATCTGATCTAACTAAAATTCTAGATATAGTCTAGAAACCAATTCGAATTATGTTTTAATTGCTACTAAAAACCCACAAAATGAAAAAAAAAAGAAATGTACAACAACAACTAACTTCTAAAATTTTATAAATTTATGTCAGTTGTTTTGAACGGAAAACTAAATTAAGTAAATATTAAAACTCCTAGGTATGTTTCACAAATTTCATTGTATATATACTTTTTTTCATTCAAATTCAACATTTCTTCAAACTAATTGTTTGACAAAATGTTGAATTTCAAATGAAAAATTGTTTAATTTGTTTGAAAACACCGCTGAATTTGAATGGAAAAAAGTATATTAATCGATTTCAATTATTACATCGTCATCAGAAGACTGTCATTATTACACCATCACTCTTAGCCTTCTGATGATGGTGTAATAACCGAAATCGATAAAAATATTTAATAAAATTTGGAAACATACCTAAAGTTTTAACATTTAATATTAATATGAATAATGTTTTACCCAGAGCCTATACAGCATATTCTATAAAATAATATTAGAAAATTAAAAATAAGGAATATTTTGTTCATTTAATTTTAACCCATCCTCTCTATATATAGGTATTATACAATTTCAATTACAAATATGATAAAGTTCTATAAAACTTAAAAATTTTAATAATTTTCACACGAAATTAATTTCGACTTGCTCTTATTTTTATTTTTTTTTTGTTATATAAAAATTTTTCTATAAAAGTTTTTCAATTATTCCTTTTATTGTGTGGAAAATCAATTCTTTTTTTGTTGTTGATGTTGGTTCAAAATAAAATATTTTCTTTTTTTTTTTTTTTAATTTTCCTACAATATCTACCGTACTCTTGTTTTAATAGTTTCAATTTCAATAACGAGATTTTTTTTCCAATTTAATTCTTTAAAACAATGTAATAATAACATTTTATTAACTAGTATAGCATCAGTGTAAGTTTTACAAAAAAAAAAAAATAAAAAAAAAAAAATAAAAAAAAAAAAACAAAAAAAAAAGAACAAAGAAAAATTTCAGTAAAATATTTCGCTTTATTGAAAACAAATATTTTGTAAATTAACTTGAATAAAGGATTTACGGAATTTTGTAATAATTTGATAAGTAAATATAAAAAGGATTTGTTTTTATTTTATTTTTATTTTTTTTTTTGTAATATTGTTTTATAAGGAATTAGGAAAAAGTTAAAGTTAACATTTCATTTTTGGGGATTTCAGAGGAATTAATTTTTTTATTGTATCTATAATTTTTAAAAAATTTATTTTTGAATGTTACAGAAAAGTATATTATAAAACAATTGAATGTTGAAAATATTCAAGAGGATTTCAAATGAATTATTAAAAAAAAAATATATCAATTAACTAAGATAAAAGTTTGGAAGTAGGTATTCATACCCTACTTGAAATCGTTTTTTTTTTTTGATTAAATTATCAAATATTATTATTTTAATTTGTTAATTGTTTTGTTAATTAGTTTGATATCGAATTTCATTATCAGAATGATGGAAGAACATTTTTGAAATAGTTTTTAAAATATTTTGTGTTTTATTTACTGGACATTAAAAATGTAGTGTAAATTGGTGGCCTATAGTTCGGTTTAATAAAGATGTATATGAAAATTTTATGTTAAAAATTCTGGTTATGTTCGATATGGTTAAAGTTAACCCTTCAAATGCCTTATTTAACCCTTAAACGTTGTTGCAACAAAAATTCTATTAAAATTGTTGTTCTTGCCCCATACTTTAGACTTCGAAATTTCAAATGTCGTAAAAGTGTTTATGCAAAATAAATTAATTTTTTTATTTTATTTTTTATATTATTATTATAATCTTTTCGTTGGTTTTTTAAATATCACATTCAACACATAAATTAATATTATCTTTCAATAATTTTTATTTGTATACATTTATAAATATTAATAGCCTTATGTACACTTTTTTTTTTTTTTTTTTTAATATAAACTTTTATTATTTGCCTTTGAGATAAACTTAAAACTATAAAAAGAATGCCTAGAAAAAGTTTAGGAAAAACGGTTTTACTATAACTAATTACTATTAACACTTAAACTTATTTTAAATTTTTATGTTAATTTTATTTTCTTACTATTTTATTTTGTTTCGCTTGTAATTATTACTGTATGTTAACGTGTTTATTCTTATATTATATATTGTAAAAATAAGGCTTAAAAATCAATATTAAATCTTTTTTTTTTTGTTAAATAAAACCCTAGACTAAATTAACCTAACTTAACCTAATTATTAAGCCTACTTAATCTAACTTAACCTAAATTGTTAAACCTAATATGTATTTAGTACCTAATTCTGGTTGAATGTGTTTTCTAACCACCAATATTCTCTTTTAATTTTTTTGTCTCTATCTGGTATAGACATGTTGTATTTTAAGTTATCTTCATTTATGAGGCCCGGATTGTAATCAATGATCTTACATGTGGCCCGTCTACTATAGTGATTTGGTATAGCGATATGATTGTGGTCTTGAATATAACCATTTTGATCAAGGAATATAAAATGCTCGGGTGCAATAAATCGCGTGAGCATTGATTTTTTTATGTACTCCTCATTGTGGTAAAATATATGTGGTATTAAACCATTTTCTGGAGTGTTTAGTGCTCTATCATAATGTTTTCGAATCAATTTTATTAGAAAATATTGCTTCCTTATACAAATAAATAGTTTGCTTCCTTACACAAATATTTATTGGAGTAATAATATTTGTAATCGGACTCGTGCTTTCTGGATATATTAGTACAAACTCTTATGCATTTTCTTTCAAACTTGCGCAATTTTTCCATTAGACTTGCATTGATATTGTACCATATGGGCACACCATATGCAAGTGTTGGCCTAATTAATGTTTGGTAACAGATTATTTTTACTAAGAGTTCGGGAGCCTATAGTTCGGTTTAATAAAGTTGTATATAAGAATATTATAGTTAAAAAATTGTGTTATGTTCGATATGGTTAAAGTTAACCCTTTAAAAGCTATATTTAACTTTAAAACGTTGTTGCAACAAAAAAATCTTATTAAAATTGTTGTTCTTGCCCCATACTTTAGACTTCGAAATTTCAAATGTCATAAAAGTGTTTATGCAAAATAAATTATTTTTTTTATTTTATTTTTTATATTATTATTATAATCTTTTCGTTGGTTTTTTAAATATCACATTCAACACATAAATTTTTTTTTTTTTTTTTCATTTATTATATTTTATTAAATATTAGAATTCATTACAATTATAGTAAATTAATTAAAACTAAAATTCAAAACTTAAAAATAGAAAATAAACAAATATAATAATAGTACTAAATTAAAAGCATCTACAGAATTCAAAATATAAATAAAATAAAATAGTTAGGAAACATTCTATTGCAAAAGCAAGTTTCGAATGGTCCATCACAAGAAAAAAACAATTTAAATTATTCAATATTTGTGGAGTAACAAATTTAGATGTAAATATTAATTTGGAAAACTAAATTCGTAAAGAAAAATAGAATACTAAATTTAATCTGGTTAAATATTTATGTATAAAAAAATAATTAAATTTAAGAAATAATTAATATTAAAATTTAAAGTAGAATATAGAAATGTGAATTAAATTTATAGATAAAACTTACAAATAAGTGAATGGAAGGAAAATTTACAAAAAGAAAATAAAACAATTAAACAATTATATAAACTAGTATATGTTTTAGAATGAGATTTAATATTTAAATTAATTTAAAGGAAAAGAAATGAAAGAAAGCAAAAAATAACGCTTACGCTTAGTAAGAAAAGAATAAACAAAGCTGCATAATAATAATATAGATAGATATCAGCAACAGGATACTATAATATATATATATATCAGTAATAATATTATCTAATGACTCTTATTAGCTCTTCAACTTCATGCCACCTAATATTTCGAAGCCAATTCTTAGTTCAATTCTTAAAAATTCTAATAAAACTCTGATATTTCTGATTTCTGATTAAAAATTCTCGGTGCAATAATTTTAAAGAAATGACAAATATGAAACTTATAAAAGCGGGGTACAACAACTAAATTCCTGCTATTAATTCCTGCCTGCTATCTTTTAATAATTTTTATTTGTATACATTTATAAATATTAATAGTCCTATGTACACTAACATTAGGAATTGAATAAATAAAAAAAACTCCTAAATTAGATAATATAAAAAATTTAACAAAAAATTTGTCAAAAACAGACCAAAAATATCTGCATAATAATAAAATATAGAGTAGCAAAAATCAATTTTTCTCTTCATAGACATTTTCTTAAAACTATAATAATTAATTAAAAAATTAAAAACAGTTTTGTACAATTTTTACATAATAATATTGTAACATTGTAAGCACATTGGGTGTTTATAGTTGACAGACATATTTAATTTCATTCGATCAAAAAACTTTAGTATGGACTGCCTGTCTGTATTGTACGTCTCAGGTATAGACAGCCAGAAAAAATATTTCATTGCAATTGCATACTTCTCAATAATACAATATGCACTGGTGCACTAACTTGGTGCACTGGTGCACTAACTTGGTGCACTGGTGCACTAACTTGGTGCACTGGTGCACTAACTGAAAATATTTCTTAGTTATAAATAAAATAATAATGTAAAAATAATAATAAATTTTTAAAATATACTTTAATCGAAACTAAACTAGCCCCCTAAAAAGAAGCAAATAAAATTAGTGGTGGATGTTGAGCATTTAGAACTACTATAAGATAAAACACAAAAGTGTATAATGAATCTTGCTGGAATAGCGTTGATGGAAATTTTAAATATTTGCAGCTTGAAAAAAATCACCAATATTAAAAGAACATTTCAAAGCGTCCATTTTTTTCTTTCTGTAACACAAGTATTGGTTTTCGAAATATGCCTGAGACGTGCTAGAAGTTGTACGGTAGCAACCCGAAACCTGTCATATGATAGCTTTGTAAAGCACCGTGTCCGGTTGCTTTTTTCATTATGAGTAACTGTGCAAAATTTCAGAACTCTATCTTTAAATTTTTTAAACAAATATTAGGTAGGTTTTAATATTAACAAAAAAATTTCAACCTACCACGTAAACCTACATATAAACATATAAACATATAGACACTGGCAAGTTTATATAAAAGTATATAAAATAGCAAGAGAGACTGAGAATAAAAAATTAAGCACAATGTGTGACATACAACAACAATTAAACGTTAGCACTAACGTTCGTCTGTCAGACGTCTCAATATATATATAATAAATAAAAACAATTAAAATGAATTGAAATAACCTGGTGGTATTGTTTTTTTTCAATTTTAAATATAATTTCACTCTTTTATCACAAATAAAAATCAATAATAACTAATTTCATAATATAAAAATTATCTAAACAAAATTTGTTAATAAAGGTATTTAAATATAGCTTTTTATATAGCTTAAATATAGCTTTATAAAAACAAAAAAAAATTAGTCTTTGACTTATTTTTTTAGCCTTTCCTCTGGGCATAGTTTTTTTATCGTAGTTTTTGCACCCCATATGAATTTTCATATATTTTGTATAAAAAATTTGAAATTAGCTATTTTTCATTTCTTCGTTTTGGGTTCTATCATTTCTACGTTGAGCCACTTTATGCAGATAATCTTTGAATGAGCTGCACAAGATGCTCCTTTATAAATGTAATATAATGTTCATGTTTTAACATCAGCAGATCGAGAAGAAAAATGACACCGTTGACGTTTACTGGCTGTATTCATAGCTATTTCTTCGTCTGTTGCAATGCGTCTTAGGTTCACTACTTTTTAACCTATCTGCTCCATTGATATTTTAACATATTTTTTCATTGCTCTAGTGTTGGATAGACGACTTAATATATTTTTTTGCACCAGTTGCATAGCCAACTCCTTCAAGAACAATTAACATTGAGATGATTTCGGCTGGTTTAACAGTTGAGGGTTTGCAATTTTATACAAATTAAACGCTTCAACACCATCAACTCCAACTTTAATTAAATTCTAAATGAAAGAGAGTAAAAATAAAAATTTTATTATGTCACTCAGACGTATATTTGCATTCACCGCTTAAGTTTGATACCTATTTCAAGAATATTTTTGACTTCAATTTATTGTGGTCTAATCTAATATCCGGATAGTATTTGCCCGCTCCTCGAAATCCGGAACAAATTTGTTATGCTCATTATGAATACTGTTTTCCATCATTGCAATTTATTCTTGCCACTATAATCATTTCACTGTCTATTGATTTATCTTAGACAACAACCATTAATGTAATAATTTGGTTAAAAAAGGAAAAATTAAATTTTGTTGCGGCAGTTTGTTAAATTAAAATTCTCATTTGTTTAACCTGTCTTCTGCGCATTGAGGTCAAATCAGCCCCAATTATATTAGTATTTTCTAACCACAAAATAAAAAACGGGATCAAATTCGATTGTACATCAAAAAGTTATCCCCATTTGAAAAAAACTATACGCATATCTGTGGTCAACAGAACCCCCGTATTATGTTTCATGCATTTTCTATGAAAATTCATAATATATTTTATTCAAGTTGACACTTAAATATAAAAAAAACTGTTATAATATTAATTGATGAACAGATTAGTATTAACTCTCGGCAGATGTTTCTTTTGCCAGTATATACCATGTAACCCAGGCAAGTATGGAGTGAATTTTTTTTGGATTTGCGATGCAACAAACTCGTACCCATTAAAAGCTGAGATCTATTATGTAGGAATGCAACCAACTGAGCCACGTTCAACTGATTATGCATTGAACTTAGTTGATCGTTTATCTGAGCCATACGTCAACAAAGGGCGAACTATAACTATGGATAACTTCTTCAAAAGTTGTATATTGGTTGAAGAGCTAATAAGAAAAAAAAAGAATAATTTGGAAAATTCGTTCAAATAAACCCGATCTCGCAAAAAAATTTACCAGCAAGGCCAAAATCAAGAAAAGAGATGTGATTTCTTCAGAGATTTGTTTTGACGAGAATCTTAGGTTGGTAAGCTACATTCCAAGGCGAAATAAGAACGTATTGTTACTATCAATTTTGTATAATGATGAAGGTGTTTACTCTGATTGAAATAAATCCAACATAATATTGGATTACAATTTAACTAAAGGCGGAGTTGATACACTACACAAATTGTAAGAACATACACGTGCAAAAGTAAAACTAAATGATGGCTAATGGTATTATTTTTTAATATGATCGACATCGTTGGTGTATAAAACTATTCAACCATCAATTATTCAACCAGCAGAAATCGTCGCAATGTAAATTCTTCTTAAAGGAGTTGGCTATGCAACTGGTGCAAAAAAATATATAAGTTGTCTATCCAACCCTAGAGCAATGAAAAAAAATGTTTAAATCGCTATGGAGAACATAGGGTATAAAATAGTGAACCTAAGACGCGTGAATTATTTATAACCATCAAAAGGGCCAATGTCCTTCTAATTTCTATAAAATTTTGTTAATTGTTCCATGCGAATTTTTAATTTTAAAATTAGATAACAGTGGCAGAATTAAGATCTCCAGTCGATGTACAGTTGAATAAGTATTCAGTGAAAAATGAATCATATGTTGAACGGTTTAATAAGGTCCGCAAGACCAGTAGGCATCTACATTTCAAAATATTATTTAAATTATTTTATTATTTTAGATTATTATCCTATTTTTAGCTATTACCATTTATTATAATAATTCAATAATTTTACAAAAGTATAGATAATGTGAATACATTTTATAACAAAAGACAAAAATAGTTTAAGAAGACAATATGATTTGGTGAAATATTTTGGGTTATTTTTGAAATAAATCAAAAGGATATAATAATTATTATTATATAGCTAAGTCCTTGGATATCAATTTTCGATTTGCTTATAAAATAATTTAACAATTTGAATATAGTTATTTTTAAATTTCTTTTAACTATTTTCCAACAATATTCAAAACTATTTTTAGCTTCCCTATTGAAATATTTTTGGAAGCATCTAAAGATTTAAATTCCTAAAGAAATAAACTAATACAATTATTCAATTTTCTCTTTAATTAATTATTAATACCCTATTATGAAAATACTTTATCTTATTACATTAGGTATTTGTGTGAAAAATATAATGGAAATATAACTATTTATTAAATTCCTTTCATATTTAGATGAAGAAAATATTTTTCGTTATAAGAAATATTATTTAAATTCCGAAGAAGATAAAAGTTATTTGAAATAATTGTGAATTTCAAAAATATAAAAAAAAAAATAGTAGTTATAACATTTAGTTTTAGTATAGCTATAAAACCGTTGAAATGTTTGTGTCCATTTATTCCAAATTTCCATTTAGTGTCCATTAGGAAAAGCTACTTGAGTACATTATTGTAGCCAAAATCTTGACACATAATTAGTAAAGAAAATGTTTATATTTTAGTTCTTCTTTGCAGTCACCAGTTGGCGTTTTTATTCGTATTATTAAAACACGCGTATACACTAATTACTTGCGCTGCACTCATAAGTCGGTAAAATCCATTAGAAATTTTTAATAATTTTTTTATTTTTTATCTAATAATAATAGATTTAAAAATTATATTTTTGCTTGATTTTTATAGCTCACAGATTTTTTTTTTTTGTAAGTTAACTTTTATTTTATTCTCTTGTTTCATTCTGTTTACAATTAGAAAAAAAGTTTTATAAAACTAATATTATTTCTTAATTTACTTGGAACTAAAGCCTTAACAATTGTTTAATTTGTTTAGTTTTTTTTTACAGTATTAGTTATACACCATCAATATTTTGTTATTTTTTATAGTAAAAATTTTATTATGATTTTTTTATTATTCTGGAAAATTTCGATAAAAACCAGAAATTTTTTAGACTTTTTCTTTATAAAATAAAACTTAAAACTAAGCTAGAACTACACTAATTAATATAACCCTAATCTAACCCTAACTTATTCTACTGATATATTTAACTATTATATTCGTTTTCAAGAACTATGTAACCACCAATAGTTTGTTGATAATTGTTTATCTTTTCAGGAATAAACATGTCATATTTGAGTAGATTAGTCTCAATATTCTATGGGTTATATTCTATACACTTGCATGTAGCCCTTTTATTATAGTAGAGGGACATACTCGTGGTTTTGAATATACTCTTTAGAGTCAAGATATATAAAGTGTTCGGGTGCAACGAACACCGTTTTTAAAGTATTTTTAATGTTCACCTCGTTGTGGTAGTATACCGGGTGTTTCAGACCATGCGTATCAGCTTTTTAAGAGGGAAGGAGCCGTTATTTTAAAATTTGGAAAAAATTTTGTTAACTAAATCGAGAATGCTCTATCGATTGGTGGTATTTTCAACTTTCGGAAAGGACTGCAAATCGGTTTTTTAAGATCAAAAATCGCCGAAATTGGCCGAAATCGAGATTTTCAAATGAGAAGGGGTACTTCTTAATGCAAATTCGGATTCTACATCAAAAAATAAGAAACTTTTGTAAAGTAAATTTTTTTTTTTTTTTTTTTTTTTTTTAAACTTTGTAGGAACCCAAAACTGAGATAAAAAATATGATAACATGAAAAGCAAATTAATTTATAAAAATGATTATCATTAATTTTAATTTACCAAAGGAAAATATGGAGCATTTTTCTTTTATTGTTAGACAACAAATACTAAGAAAACAAAAAAAAAATCATTTAACATAATTTCCTTATTTTTTGCCGTAGAATCTGAATTGCATTAAAAAATACCCCTTCCCATTTAAAAATCTCGATTTCGGCCAATTTCGGCAATTTTTGATCTTAAAAAACCAATTTGCGGCCCTTTGCGAAAGTTGAAAATACCACCAATCGATAGAGCATCCTCGATTTAGTTAACAAACTTTTTTCTAAATTTTAAAATGACGGCTCCTTCCCTTCTTAAAAAGCTGATATGCATGGTTTGGATCACCCGGTATATTGGATATAAGACCATTTTCTAACGTATTAAGAGATCTTTCAAAGTGATTGCGAATAATTTTTATTAAAAAATTATCGAATCTTATTATATTTGCTTTTCGGTACAAGCATTTATTAGAGTAAAAATGTTTGTAGTGTGTTTCTGGTTTTCTATGTAGATTTACGCAGGCTCTTATGCAGTTCCTTTCGAATTTCCAGATTTTTTCCATTTGGCTTGCACTAATATTGAACCAAATTGGTCCAGCATACGAAACAGTTGATCTAATAAGGCCCTGATAAGCTAAAATTTTTACTCTATTATTTATAATTTTATTGTAAAATAATTTTTGATAAGCCATGAAAGCTTTTGTGCCTTTTTCCCCTACTCTGTCTAGGTGGGAAATAAAATTCAAATTTTGATGAAGATATACACCTAAGTAGTTGAAATTTTTTTTTTACTAATATTTATATTATTTGGTGCCTTAATTTCAAATTCTTTACAGTGTTTTTTAATATTATTATTTACTTTGTCCACTGTATTGCGGACATTTGTGTATGTTCTTTTTCAGTAACCATACTTTACAATAGTCTACGGTAAGGTTAAATTGTTTTTGAACATTAGCTTGCACCTCTTTTATATTATTTGCTGCATAGTATATGATAAGATCGTCGGCAGAGGCGATAGCAAAATATCGCCCTTGATATCATTGAGCATATTGAGAAGATCTGTAGGTGTACAGAGAAAATAATATTGGTGAATTTACAGTGCCTTGTTGTAAGCCACTCTTAATTTGGAATAAATTCTCTGAATTCGATTTGTTTGCTATTACGAAACTATTTCCAGTAATCATATCTAATATTAATCTAATTAGATTGTTTGGGAACATTCGCTTTATTAATTTATATATCAAACCTTCTATCCATACGCTATTAAAAGCATTTTCGAGGTCTATAAGGCAAGCACCAACGCATTCTTTTTTATTAATATACCAACAAATATCAGATGTAAGTTTATTAATAGCATGATTTGTACTGTGTTTGTACCTAAAACCGAATTGGTTTTCAGGTTATAGCTCACAGATGTGTTTATAATGTCATCTTGTAATAAGTTTTAAGATAAATTAAAGTAAAAATTTTAAGTTGTCTATCTAGTCTAACACTATAAATAACTACTGATGAATTCAAATAGTATGTTATGATAAACGAAACTAACTACTTTCATAATATATTGTGTTGATAAACTATAACTTATATGTTAAGTAAATAATAATAATTATTAGACACAATGTTAACTCTAAATCTATGTTTCATCAGCTAACTCTATATCTAACTCTATATCTGTGTTTCATTGTGAATAAATAAATCGGAATTGTCCATTTTATTTATTGATTTGTAAAATCAGTAATAAATTTCATTAATTTATCTACGTATTTATAGTCCAAATGTATTGACATATCTTTAATTATAGAGTTCGAAAATATAGCAGGCGCAGAGTTATTCATGATGAAAAAAGTCAACAACGCGGCATTCTACAAATCTGTCAAATTACAGGTAAATATAGATCATTGCAACCTAATTTCTACCAGGCCAGGAATATTTCAAAAACCAATATTGTGACATGAAAATTGGTACTTTGGAATTCTCTCAAAAATAAAAAAAAAACATATATCTTAATATCTCCGAAAATGGTGGTTCGTTCGGGAAGTTGTCAAGCAACTCATAACCTATTGATATAGAGAAATATATGGATATTTATTTATTTATTTATTTACTATTTAGTTCAAACAGTTTACAAAATATAATACAATTTAATTATTAAAATTTTGAATTAACACAATGTATCAAATAAGATTTATGATTTAAAGCTTAAATTACTTTGAAATTTAATACAACATAGTTTTTATAAAAAACAAAAAACAAAATTAGATAAAATAAATTTCATCAGAAAAAAAAGAGAAGATGAAAAGTTATTAAAAGTATTAAAAGTTAATTATAACACTAAAAATTAGTTAATATTAGTAGCGGAAAAACAAGATTAATTAGGAGGACTAAGGAAGCAAGTGAAACAAGGTTTTCTTTAAACTGGTTTTGTTCAAAGAAAAGTCAACACTGTTTTTGTATTGATTAACTGCCATTAACATTCTATTAATTGGCTCAAATTTACCATAATTAGTTCTATGGAAAGGAAGATTAAAAAGATGTTCTATACGAAAACGCGTACTGGTGTTAATGTACGAGTTAATCTGATCTTTTATAATTTTGGAATCAATTTCACAATTGTATACTTGGGATATGAATAAGATATCTGAAACAACCCTTCTTGATTGCAATGTGTTCATCTGAAGAAGCTTCAGACGATTTATGTATGGAGGTAGGATTATTGGGTTAGACCAGGGAAGATTACGTAGAGCATATCGCAAAAAATTTTTTTGAATAGATTCAATTCTATTAATATGAGTGGAATAGTGAGGTGACCAGACAGGGCTTGCGTACTCAAGGTGGAGGCGAACAAGAGTAGTGAATAAAGATTTAGTAATGTATGGATCATCAAATTCCTTAGACCATCTTTTAATAAAACCTAACATAGAATTTGCCTTGTTAATTATGCTATTAAAGTGAAGTTTAAATGTGAGTTTATCGTCAAAAAGTACACTAAGGTCTTTAAAATGAGAAACTCGGTTGATTAGTTTAGAATTAAAAGTAGAATCAGTTATTATTGGAATCAATCTACGAGTAAATGAAATAACAGCGCATTTATCAATATTAAGGAGAAGATTATTATAGCCGCACCACTTAAAAAACGAATCAAGATCGGTCTGTAGTACAGTACAATCATTATATGAAGATATTTTTTTATAAATTTTCATATCATCAGCATATATGATCACGTTACTATTGTTAATGAGATTGTTGACATCATTAATTGAGATAATGAATAGTAAGGGACCTAGATGGCTGCCTTGTGGTACACCAGAGGTGGCAGAAAATGATTCAGAAAGAGCTGATCTAAACATTACACTATAAGAACTATTGGATAAAAATGATTTAATCTACATTATAAAAAATTTAGGAAATCCAAGTTTTTTAAGTTTTAATAAAATAACACTATGAGGCAGTAAATCGAATGCCTTGCTCAAATCTGTGTAAATGACATCAGTCTGAAAGCCAGCCTCCATAGTGTTCAGGAAATGTGAGCAAGACTCAACTAAATTTGTAACCGTAGATTTTTTCTTTACAAAACCATGGTGATTAATTGATAAATGTTTAGAACAAATATCATAAATTGAATCAAAAACTATTAATTCGAAAAGTTTAGGTATGCATGAAAGTTTTGCTATTGGACGGTAATTTGTGACCATATTTTTAGCACCTTTTTTATAAACAGGGCGAATAAATGAATTTTTCCAATATTGTGGAAATATTCCAGAAGTAAACGATCGATTGAATAAAAGGGATAATGGTAACGCAAAAGATTCAGAACAGTTTTTTAAGATTAAAGATGGTACTTTGTCAGGTCCAGGAAATACATCACTGTTGAGATTATTCAAATAACTCTTTATTTTCTGAGTAGAGAAATCTATTGAGATAACTTGGTTTTCAGGTTGGTTTATCATGTGATTAAAATTATTTTCATCAACTTCAAAGAGATTTTCTGAATAAGAACTACAGAAAAATAGCTTGAAGAGATGTGCAATAGATTTCGGAGAGTTAGCACTAACATCATTATAGGACATGGTGACGGGAAATTGATCAGATTTACGTTTGGAGTTAACAAATTTCCAAAAGGACTTGGGATTAATCCTTAGCTGAGAGCTAACATTTATTAAATAGTTGTTATAAATGAAATCTAATGTCAGTTTGTAGGAGTTGAACAAAATTACAAACTCATGATAGTTTTTAGTGGTTTTCTCTTTTAAGTACTTATTCCAAGCTTTATTCTTTTTATTTCTTAATTTTTTTACTTCATGATTAAACCAAGGAGGACTAGAACTAAGGTCTCTATTACGAGCCAAGGGTACATACAATTCCAAACCTTTAGATAGAATTTCGTAGAATTTAGAAACCGCCTTATTGATGTCATCATCTTCAACTATAAAATTAAAGTCAATTGATAAAAGAAAATTATTTAGCGCAGAAAAATTAGCGTTGGCAAAATTATATTTATAAGATAGTTCATAAGCAGGTAATGAGAAATATATGCACACAAATGTGTTATAGGGAAAAATATGGGTAATTAAATACCTTCATGAAAGCAAACAAAAATTTCTTTTACCGATTTTAAAAAATTCGAACCGGCTGGGGTAAATTCCATAACACAAGATTATTTAAAAATTCAAAGGTGTTACAGATGGATTTAAAATCTCAATTAACACAATTATTTCTATTTATATTTCAAATTTTCTTATCAATATTTTGTATAATAGCTTTGATATATGAGTTCTGTTTAGTTGTATTTTTAATTTGAATGGAAGTTCAAATTTGTGTAAATGGTTATAGGTTGAACTGTCATCGGTTAGAATTATAAGAGGAAGTGTCATCGGTTAGAATATAGTAAATATTTTTGATCATTGATCAAATGACCTAATGCTTAATAGTTGTAAGTAAGAAACAATTTCATTTATTATTCGTCAGAGAGTAAATTAGAATTTTAGTTGGAATACAAGAGACATAATATATCCCGTTGTGAAATCTGACATAATCCAGAATAGTTTCCCTTATTTATTATTAAAAATTATCTATATACACTAAGTACTTTTATTATCTGCAATTTTATTATTTCGTTTCATCAGTCACTTTGTAAAGTGTAAATTAGTAAAAAAAAATTCTTAAATTAATTACTACATTTTGATTACATCAGTTTTGATTGGGTTAAATTAAATATATCTACACTTATTAAGTAGTAGATTTACTATCTCTAGTTTTTTTATTTCGTTTCATTATGCATTGTATAAAGTGCAAATTAGCAAAAAACATATAAATATATTTAAAAAAAGTAGTAACATTTTGATCGCACCGGTTGTGAATGGGTTAAATTAAATTTACGCTTATACAAAGTAGTTTTATCACCTCTAATTTTACTATTTCGTGTCATTAGTCATTCTGGAAAGTGTAAACATTTTTTTCTTTTAAATAATATACATTTTAATTACATCGGTTGTAAAAGGGTTAAATAATATAAGCATTTTAGTATGATTTAATATGAAAATCATGCAAAAATTAAAATTTTTTTACTGAGACACTCATCTCTATAACATTTTCTTATCGAGGTTGAAAATTTCAAAAGAAATTTTTTTTTATTTCCTTTTTTGTTGAAGGACTTGAATAAAAGGATACTTTGAGAGTTTGTATAATGAACTATTACAGACATAAAAATTATAGATAAACTTTTTTATTCTTCTAAAAATCATAAATTTTCGAATTTTCTTCGTTATTTTCATTTTTTATGTTAAATCAACCGTTCTATAATAATATGTATATGTGTATGCATGTATATTACAGACCTACACATACATAGATCATAATTTTATGCCAGTTTCCATCTTATTATTAAACATTTGTTTTTTTCTGTTATCTCGTTTTTTTTCTGTGCGCTGTGACTTTCTTAACTTTGTTTTAGTGATGATGGTTAAGGTGGTAGTGATAGTGACTAGTGGTTCGTTGGTTGAAATTTTATTTTTGTATGAAAGTAAAAAAAAAAAAAACGGTTTTTTGTAAGCCTATTGTTATGCTAAATTCTAAAAAATTTTTATATTTTTTTATTCATTTCTTGATAAGCTCTTTTGTTTTTATATGCAATTTAAGTGTTTCGAATACGACGACGACGACGTATATATATTGAGAATGTAGAGATTTTATGTAATGAAAATTTTAATGAAAAAAAAAATATGGATATATGCCTATATGCTCTATTTACATATATATATAAATTGACTGTGTGTTGTTTATATAAAAAATAGTCGTATATAGATAGCCAACGGATATAAAAATTCAAATTTATTTGTGTCATTTAAGTTAGTGATTGTGTCTTTTGGAGAAAATTATTTGAAATATTGCAAAGTTGAAAAATGAAATGGATCATGAAATGACCGAATTTTATTCACAAAAAAAAAAAACAATAAAAAAATAGACTTTATTAAAGACAGTAAATTTTTTATTATATCCTTAAATCAATAAACTCTGATTCAAGTCAGTTTATAGGATAAATTCTATGTCCAATTAGATGTGAAAATGGGATTTATAAATTTTGATAAAATGATAAATTTTTTAATTGAGCTAGGCGTAAAAAAAATGCTGTTATTAAATTTCAATACCAGAGACTGCAATACGTATAAACTAAATGTTATATGAATTTAATAGTTTAAATTTAAAATTTGAGAACCGGTTAAAGAGACAAATTCTAAAAGAGACTTTATCATCATCATCATTGTCATGTAACGCCATCCGTAGAACATAAAAATTGAGCCCTTGTTTTGGTGTTCTGCTCGATAACCATTTTTTAAAAATTTTTTGATAAATTGTCCAACACTATTTTCATGAAGTGATTTGATTTTTGGTTTTCTTCAAGTAGACTTCTTAGAAATAAAATCCTTTCATTGTCTCCCATCTGCGTCTAGCTTCTTTGATTGTGGACAATTACTTTGTTGGGTACCTGCCTCTACTAAGACAGTTATTTTCCATGTTGTTCATGGTCTTCCGAAGTAACTTGGTATTTTTGGATTTCATTCGAAATATTATTTCACGATGTTGTTGTCAGGTTTCTTTAGGTAATGCCCGATCCAACGCCATTTTCGCTGTCGTATTTCCATGTCTATTTGCTTTTGATTCATGTTTTGCCACAGTGTTATATTAGAAATGGTTTGTTGCCAATGAATATTTAGGATGCGCCAAAGGCATATATTGATATACACTTGGATTTTCCTGGCGATGTTGACTGAAACTTTCCATGTTTCTAAAGCGAACATGGTAACCGATTTAAGATTTGTATTAAAGATTATTTTTCTAGTGCGCAAAGATTATGTTCTTTGGCTGCCATATTGCTTTTGGAGCAACCCGAAAGCAGTATGGGCTTTGTTGATGCGGGCTTAAGAGACTTACATGACAATATATTATATATATTTTTTTAAATTCTAATTTAAATAATTCGGTTAACGAAATTCCCCAAACTCAGTTTGTCAAAGTGTATGTATTATGGGTACAAGATGTGTATATTAACAAATTAAACAAAAAAAGATATACTCTAACATCCTTTAATAATTATTTTTCGATTAACTGTCGATAAAAATGTAATATATAACACTTAGAATCTTATTCCGCCTTATGCTACATTGACGGGGTTGCAAAGATTGGCCTGGACTAATTTGTGAATCCTAGAGTATTCCAATAAAACTCAACAGTATTTTACTATAATCCACTAGCAAGTCCAAACTATCACTCACCTTATTCTAAATTGACGCGGTTGCTAATGCTGTGCTTGGTTGTGTTTGGAAGTTTCTAGCATACTGTTGGACCATATAATCTATAGTACTAACTTTAAACTATCACTCACATCGGGATGCTGATAATAACATTTTAGCATTGGATGATTATAATGTATTCTATTTCTAACTATTCACAATCAATTTGAACATATGAAACTACCTGAATATACTCAAATGTGTTACCTATCATCTACGCTGATTAGTGGTTGTGTACTTTATTTGCTATAGCATATTACGCATACTTGCTATAGCATATTACGTTGGTATAGCATTATTAAACCTAATAGAAGCTTTCTCGTATTTTAATTTTCAATCATTTTTATTTTTTTTTTTTAATTTTTGTAACGTACTTTTGTTTTCGAGTTATTACAGTTTTAGCCGAAACCAACAACAATACGATTTTTAAACAAAATACAAGGTGAGCAAAAGTATCGAATCGTATAGAAACAGAAGTTACTTTTGAGATCGAAACAATTGAATACAAATTGTACACAAAGATAGAAGGGTCTATTTTCAAAATATTTAAAAGGCCTCCTCTTCTGTCTATTTTAAGCGTTCGTGCTTCTCGAATATGAACGAAAAAAAAAATTTGTTCTAATATTTTAATTTATCCTATTATCCTTTAACCTATCCTATATAAATTATATTATATGAGTTAGTATATTATACCTTTTTGCACAATATGAATTGAATATTTTTATACAATATGAAAAAACTTTATTGTCGGAAGGTCGAAGTAAAAGATGTGAGCAGTGATACATATATAATTTATTATTAAATATAATATAAATCATTTCGCTTCAACAATGTAAACTTGTCCTGGACTTATAATGAAAAAATTATATATATAATGTATAATACGTGTATACTTTATATAGGGTAAAAATAAGTTAATTGATGGAACATTCGAAGGTGATTCTAGTAAAAGAATATTTGCGCAAGTTCGGCTGCTTTAAAAATAGTACATTCTAAAGGACCCGGATTTAATGTTTTCATTGTTAAATCAGTTTATCGTCCTTATCATCTTCATTGTTATATATAATATGATTAGGTCAGATGCAGATGAAGAACTGATATGACATTTAACTACGATTCCATTTGACTACGTATCAAAAGGTCCCAAGTTCGAGTCCGGTTCAGGGCCTCCTAGATGTTGTACAATTTTGTTTGTTAAAATTAATTTGGAGTACAATTTTTGGTTATCATTAAATGGAAATATGCCAAGTGAGGGCCAAGTGAGGGCCAAGTGAGGGCCAATTGAGGGTCAAGTAAGGGCCAATTCACTATACAATATAGATATAATTTCCCATATATTCATATAAACCTCATATCAAAAAATTCAATCACTAAGAAAAAAATTTTATTATACGATTGAATATATCAAATTTCTCCTTCAAAAAAATTGGGGTTAAGCCCATGTAAAAGTAGTGTGTTAATCTGTATAAAATTTTTTAACCTTATAGTTTTTTTTTTCCTTACTCCTGTTGGGAGCATAGGGCTTTTACTTGACATTTCCATTGTACTCGATTTTTAGCTGCTAATTTAACTTGTTCCCACTTTATGCAATTGTTTTATGATCTTCCGCCAGGTGTTCTTTGGGCGATCGGGTCTTCTTGTGCCCTCTGTGGGCTCCATTCTAAGCTCATTCGCGCGATGTTGTTTAATGGCTTTCTGAGACTGTGGCCTATCCATCTCCCAAGGAAATCTTCTTCTCCTTCTAAGCTTCGGTTAGTATCCAAAGGTTCTTGTTGATTATTGTATTTGGCATATTATCCTTAGATATTTATTAATGAATACTGGTAACTTCTGATTGATAATTTTTGATGTTAACCAAGTTTCACTGCCGTATGTCAGGATTGATTTTACAAAAGCCCGAAATTTTCTAAGTTTAGTTGCACTGGATATTTGGATGTTCCTTCATATCGGTTGCAGTCTTCCAAATGCTGCTCTTGTTTTCTTTAATCTATTTTTTACATTATTTTGAGCCCCACCACTAGTTGCTATTGTACTTCCCAATTAGCAGAAATTGTTCACAAATTCGATTTGTTCTTCTCTCAACCTTAGATGTTCCGTGGTGGTGTTATTTATTCTCATACCATTGGTTTTTTGCAGATTGATTTCTAGTTCAACATGTTTGGCAAGTTGTTCCAGGTATTCTAGTTTGCTCTGCATGTCGCTGAATTTTTGCGAGAGAAGATAGATATCATCTGCATAGTGGATGAGGTCTTCAATTTGTTGAGTGAGACTCCAAGTTATTCCTCTTTTTATTGAGGAGGTTTTTTCTAGTATATTATCTAGGAAGATTTTGAAGAGAAGTGGTGAGAGAGGAAATTTTTGTTTGTCTCCCGATGTGGTGGTGAAGGAAGCACTTGTTTGTCCCCTGTGAATTACTGATAGTTCGGCTTCTTCGTATAATGCTTGGATTAGAAGGACTATTTTTTCTGGTGTTCCTTTGTCCCTTAGTGCTTTATATGGCAACGCGCTTGATTGTGTCAAAGGCCTTCTGGAAGTCAACGAACATGTATAATGGTGTTTTATACTCAATTGGTTGTTTATTGTGAACTACTGAGAGTTCGGCTTCTTCGTATAATGCTTGGATTAGACGGACTACTTTTTCTGGTGTTCTTTTGTCTCTTATTGCTTTACATGGCAACGCGCTTGATTGTGTCAAAGGCCTTCTTGAAGTTAATGAACAGCATGTATAATGGTGTTTTATACTCAATTAATTGTTCTACTATTATCCGAAGTGTGTTTGCTTGATCGACGTAGCTTCGGTGAGGACGAAAACCGGCTTGTTTTTCACGAATTGTGTTCCCCAGTTGTTCTTGCAAGCAACCTTGAATTATTGCTGCTATGATCTTATATTTTATGTTGAGCAATTTAATGCCTCTCCAATTATCGCAGTAAGTTAGGTTGCCTTTCTTTGGTAGTGTAGGAATTATAAAAAACAGAAAATGAATTCAATTCCTTTATTTTTTCATAATTTTGTTTCAATTTTAATTTCTCATCAGGAATTATTGTCCAACTCAATTCAATAAACCCTCTTATTTTGTATTGCAAGAAAATACACAATGCATTTTCATGAGATCTATTGACCTCTAACATTGTCAAATAAATTAAATAAAATTGAAAAAATAAAATATATATTTTTAAAATTTTTCATCGTAGATACTATCAAAATTCTTTAAAAATTACATCTTCAAAATTAAATTCATTGCTAAAGATAATATTTTTCCTAAGTTTATCCTTTATCATAAACAATTTTAGAAACGGTTTATTATCCATAAAGATGTTGTATGTTATTTACATTCTAAGTTTGATGTACAAAAAAAAATACAATAACAAATAAAAACAACAGCATCCTTAAAACATTTTAAATTCACATCAATGTATTGATTCACCCTAAATACATATTATTACAATATACACACACACACAACCACATTTACATACAAATTTAGGTTCTATTTATTATGAATAATCTGTATACAACTCTGTCACCCACGCTGTTCATTCCCAATTTTTTTTTTCTTATTATTATTTTTTATTGTTAATATTTAGGTCTGCTCCGAAAAGCTTTAACTTTAATTTTATCTAAAAACAACAACAACAAGCAAAAAAAAAACATTTATTCAAAATTTTCTTTATTTTTGCTTGCGATCCTTTTGATTCTAAAACAAAGAAAAAAAATAATAATATAATAAAATTTTCTTTAGATTTAAGTTTTTGTAAATAAACTTATGATGGTTTTGAAGTACAAGAATTTTCTCTATTCGAACAAAAAAAAAAAAAATATAAAACTAGATAATTTATTGTATTTTTGTTTATAAGCGACATAAAACTATAAAAAAGCAAAAAAAATATGAAATTATTAGAACACAAAAAAAAGAATAGCAACAACAAAAAAAAAAAAAAGGAAAAGTTATTAGAAAATTTATGAAAAATTTGTAAATAATGTTGTAGCTGTTGTCGCTGTTATTATTTTTGCTATAATATATTTTTATTATAACAAAATTAAAATTAAACGACTCCAAAAAAAAATTTGCTTGAAAATTGGATATACAACACAACAAACAGCAGCAATAATATAAAAAAAAAACTATTTTTAAAGATTTATTTTTTACTAATCTTTAAAAGATTTTCAAAAAGTATAGTTTTCTCAACACGAATTACAACATTAAAACATCTAGAACAGATTGAAAATTATTATTTGTTGTTGCTGTTTGTTGTTGTGTTGTGCAAGCAAATTGAGAGTAATATTCTGGAACATATTGGTTGGGTTTGATACATTATAGTAGATAGTGCAGTTAGTTAGAAAATGTTTTTAATTTATTTCTTTCATAATAGTGAAAGGTTAACTAACTCAAGTTAATATTAAATGGTTTGTGTCACCACTAAATTTTACTTTAAAAATAATTTTTTTTAAAATATTAAATATTGTATTAAACCTCTTATATTTTATTTTCTTCCCAACTCTGTCCACCAATTGTTTTGTGCAAAGGATACTCTTCTAGTGTTTGGGTTAACGTGTTTACAAAAAAAATTATTAACCGTTGTGTGAGTGTTAAAATGATTAACCATTGTAATGTATACACAAAAAAAAATTATTAACCGTTGTGTACACTAAACAAATTATTAACCGTAGTGAAACAAAATAAAATTATAATCATTTTGACTGGATATTAAATTGGGTAATTACATACATTTATTGTTATACTGTTATATGAAATTTAGCCAGATTTCTATGGTGTGATGTCCATCGTGTGATGTCTAAGAAGTCTTCTTGAAAAAAACGATGGCACAATTATTTCCCTACAGAAACCAATAATCACTTCATCAAAATAGTAGGAAGCAATTTGTCAACTGAAAAATTATTACCGCCCAGATTATTAAAACAATGGGCTCGAAGCTGGGTGCCAAAATTCGTAGATTATGTGATACAATTTGTTTTTCAGTAGGTATTGAAAACATATAAAGGATAATTTTCTAGTGTTTGGGTTATTTGTATCCAAAAAAAATTGTTAATCGTTGTGTCAGTGCAACAAAATGAAATTATAATCATCATGACTGGATTAAATTCATTTACATACATTTATTGGTAAACTGTTATATGAAATTTGGCTGGATGTCTATAGTACCATCGTATGATATTTAAAAAGTCTTCTTGAACAAAACGATGGCACAATCATGCCTCTACAGAAACCAATAATCACTTCATTGAAATAGTAGGAGGTAACTTACCAACTGAAAATATATTACCGCCCAGAACACTAAAACAATTGGCTCGAAGCTGTGTGCCAACATTTGTAGATTATGTGATACAATTTGTTTTTTCAGTAGGTATATTGAAAACGCATCAAGTAATTGGCAATCAATGTAATACTTTGATCACTATAATAATTGGAAATAAGAAATCAAAGCACTATTTTTATTCAGTTGTGTCTCACTGACACACTAAAAATATAATTTTTTTTTGTGTCCGTGTTAGTGTGTCAGTGTTCAGTGTGTCAGTGTTATTGTGTCAGTGTTCAAATTATTATAATTATTATTATAAGTACTGATGTGTACACAAAAAAAAATTATTAACCATTGTGTCAGTGAAATAAAATGAAATTATAATCATTATGACTGGATTAAATTGGGTAATTACATACATTTATGCTTATACTTTTAGGCCGGATGTCTATAGTACCTTCGTAAAATGTCTATCATAGCAATCTACAGCAACCAAAAATCAAATCACTTCATCAAAATAGTGGTGGACAATTTATCAACTGAAAAATGGTTATCGGGTAGAATACCAAAACAAATAAGCACTCCAAGTTATGAAGGTCACAATATTGTAGATATGTGATACAATTTGTATTTTAAAAAAATCAAGTAATTGCAATCGATACAATATTTAAATTATTATCATTGAAAAAAAGAGATTAAAACAATATATTTGTTCATTAGCATTAAAGATTTTAGCTTGAAGAAAATGTTGTGCAAGAGTAGGACCAAATGATTATATCTCAAGGATATTTGATGATACCAGCTTTCCAAAAATATATATGGTTAATGGTGCATATTATCGTTTCATGACGAAAATTTCATTTGAAAGCATCCTTTTTTGATTTAATGTTTTTTTTTATCCCGTGTTGTGATGCAACGGTTTTTGAACTGGAATTGTAATTTTAATTTTGAACAATTCAGTATTTAATAACTTGTAAAGGATTTCGAAGTTTGTTTATATCTGATAATACCAATAAGTCAATTAATAATTTCTGTCTATACAAAAAAAAATCGTTCAACTTCTTAATGTTTAAATGTGCAGTTTTTATATATATTTGAATTAATGTAAATATTTAATGAATTGTATTTATTTTATATTAAAAGAAAAAAAAAAACTATTGTCAAACAATTGAATTTTTATATTATTAATAAATTATAAGACAATACAGCTTTGGCCCCGGTCGTAAGATTCTTTGTACAATGTGTGTCAAAATTACAATTTTAAAATTTTTATTTATTCAATTTATTTATTATATTGAATTAATTTGCAACTAATTTTGAATTAATAAAATTGTAAGTGAACACAGATAAATAAAAGCATAAAAGCAAGGGGAGTATAAAAGCAAGAATAGTTTAGTTGTAAATTACACCACAAAAACTATTAAAATATTAGCAAGTTCTTAAGCTTAAAATAAAAATATGCAAAACGGTGGTGAATACTTAAAAAAATTAAAATAGTTACAACATATTTCACAAACCAAAAGTGAAAAGTATAAAAAACGATGGCGAATATTGGAAACCTTTAAAATTAAATACCAACAATTACTCAAAACATTAAAAACAATATATTTTTATTTTAATTTTACTCCATATAAAGAAGTTTTTATTATAAATAATGTATGTGATACATTTTATTCTTTTTAAGTTTTCAGTAAAAATAAATCTAATGACTTTTAAAAGCTATGATTGTGACTGGGGGGATATACGGGATAGATCCCCTCCCGGAAAAGTTTAAATTTCTAAATCTAAAAGTTAATGACGTTTATTATGTAGTATAAACTATAAGCACATTTATATCAATAAATATATGTATACTATATATATAGTTATATTAATATATTATTTTTATTTTATATGAATAAATTGTCGTTATTGTAAATGCTGTATAAAGTTATGTATAATAATTTTGGATTTCAATAATTTTATTTTTTAAAGTTTTTTAATCAAAACAAAATAGGTTATGAAACTTCGTTTCGTTTATAATTCATTCTAGAATAAAAAAACGTGTTAATAGCACTAACTGGCAATAGAATAAAATTTATTTTAAATTTTTCTTTACTAAGAACTTAATTTTTATTGTATGAAGTTTTTTCCTCAATTTTGGGTAATATTAGAAACAACAGGAAGATTGATTTAAATTATAATAAAAAAATGAAAAAATGTGTGTTGCAAAGTTTTGTGAGTCTACAAAAAAAAATTGTAATTTAAAATTTATTGTAAAGTAAAACTTTGCTTTCATAATAGTAAAGTTTCATTTTATTTTAAATATATTCCAAATTAATTTCAAATAATAATTAAAAAACTTTGTATGTACATACACTCATGACATAAGCAGGATTCGAACTCGATATTATGCTTTTACTATTACATAACATAGTGGATAACAGAACCGCCTAAATTAATGGCTGTTTTTAATATTGATTTAATATTAGTATTAATTTTTTTATTATATAAAAAACAAAATCTAATGAATTAATTGTTCAAATACGCTTCAGAATATATTCTACAACAAAACTACCTACTTTCATATCTTATGTGAAAACTATAATTTATCGATTTACTACGTTGAGAGTATTGTGGCAAGTTACAATGAAATTAGTATTCATTTCGTTACGAAGTATAGGTATTATACTTTGATTTAATTTTTCATATTCAAAACAACAACAGCTTTACTAAAACAAATATTTTTTTTAATATAATTATTTTGTAAGAAAGAACTAATTCTGTACAATTGCACAGGGTATTCACTAGTAATAGTTATAAATATATAATAATTATTTCTTAAAAGCAAGAAGTGTGTAAGATTTTTCATTCAATTAAATTAAATAATTATTATCATTATTAATAATAACATTTATTATATTTTTATTTTATTTAAAAACAAATCTTTGAAGCTTCTTAGAATATCATAACTTTTTTAAGATTTAAAAAAATAATATACAAAACAAAGTACTTAATAAGTAACGAAAGACTTTATCTATTGATTTTTTTTTATATGTTTTTCTCTTTTACGATAAATTAATAAAAAGTATTTATTTCATTAAAATTATTTCTATGTATATTGTGTTATTAAAATTCATATCTATATAACAGCTAAATAATAGAAATTATTTCTAGAGATATCTGGTTATATAATTTTTATATCAAATTCATGGTTATGTCATTTTTTATAATTTTCTATTATGTTAAATTTATGAGTCCTTTCTATTATAATACTTGATGAATCTGGTACGCGTTGCTACACCACATAATTGATGAAAAAGTTTAATAAAAAAATTTAATTTATAATATTGGTTAATTATTTTTTTTTGTAAATAATTTTATATGTGTGGTTTGTTTGTAAAATTTGTTTTTTTAATTTAATCAATGGCTTTATAAAATTTTGTATTCAAACAAATATACTTTTTGAAGAGCCTGTTATAGAGTAAAGCAACTTATAGTTGGCAATATTTTTAAAATCGTGGATTTTCTATGTGTAATTAGTATCAACACTAAATATTGCAGTTTGTTGTTTGTTGATTAGAGTGGCCCAAGAAAGACAACTGAAATTTAGATTGTTCATCAAATTGGTTGTAGAGCTAAAACATTTTTGCCTTCTATTTTGTTCCAATTATTATTGAGGTTTCTATAAAAATAGACATAAAGCACAAGGCATATCAAGCATTATGTTCACTCATAATATGGTGAGTTTATAGTGTGCTAACTATAAAACGACATAGATATGAAAACATAATGTCAACCCATAATGACATATGGTACCATAAGAAAATACTTTTTTAAAAAAACAAAAACAAAAATTACAAACGTCGAATTTGGTTTTGATGGAATTTAACATAAGAAAAATTTACCGAATTGTTCGCATATTAGGCCTGATTATGCCTAGCCATATATAATTTAAGTTAATACTTTTCGTTAAACTTATGTTAAAAGTTAAAGCTACTTAACTAGCCCGCTTAAGTTCAACTAGTCTGGTCAAACCTCATTTAATTTGACACTAAAGATTAAACAACATTTTAGATTTTATTTATATTGATTTTTATTATACACAAATCAAATGTCATTTCATTCAAACTTAAGTAACTTTTTACGAAGTGAATTGTACCACCTTAAGTTGAACGAAAAGATAATTTTTTAACGATACTGAAAATTTAAGTAGGGCTAGTTGATTTTGTGCAAATCCATAAGAGCGTACATTTGGTTGAAATTTACTTTAAGTTATAACTTAAGTACGGCTAGTTAGGTCTACTATGTCGATTGTTGGCATTTTGTATAAAGTATACGGGATTTCACATTATGCCATAACATATGTAGCTCTATATCCATATAGTTATAGCACGTACATTTCAAAGAAGTATAACTGATTTATTCAAATAAGAAAATTTTGTATTTCAAGCCATATCCTTTTTTTTATGCTATTTTATTTAATTATGCTATTATTGATGATTGAGATCTTTATAAACGAGTATTTTATTGTCTATAGTTTAATTTTTTTTTTCAAGAATAATGCGGTGTTTTCAAATCCATTGTATTTGTCCATTAATGACTGTTTAGTAAATAGCAGGTCTATGTCCGTGGCAAACAATATTATTGCGGAATAGTTTATTTGCTTTGCTGATTCTAAAAGCCACATCTTCTGTAATAATATGAACATAATATGAAATGTCTTCTTGAATAGAATTGCTATAAACAAATTGTCCTAATTAATTCAAAGGCGTCAATACAACCATTTTGTTTTTCATTTGAAATACAAAAAAATGTAAATCATTGAAATTTAATTTAAAACTTACTAATATTAATTTAATTGCTCTTACTCCAAAGTTCTATTTGCAATCGGAGTTGAATTTGGATTTAGAATATTTCTTATACATTTTATTCTATCTCTTATTATTCTTGTTTAGTTATAATATATTTTTTAGTTTATAGTTTATTGTATTTCATAATGATATTCAGTCTAACCTAATCTAATAATAATATAGACAAACAACAGGAAAAATATAGATCAATCTAGTTTTTTTTTTTCATTTGGATTCAGTACAGCTATCAATAACGTACAATATAACAGTTTACTCACATTAGAACATAAGTATTTATTTTCAAACATTTCTTAGTTTTATTTTTAAACTTGAAAGCTGAATTCATATATAAGTTTTGTTTTAAATCCAAATTCAAATTCGGTTTGTTTACAAACATAATTAAGCAATTTTTTATCAAATATTTTAGATATTAAATTTTAAGTCATTGAATAAAAATTAAAAAAAAACTGTTATACAATGTTAATGAACCAATACTATTGCTGTAAAAACATTATCACTTCATTATAATTTTTTATCAAAATTTAGAAATTAAATTTTAAATCATTGAATAAAAATTTAAAAAAAAAACTGTTATACAATGTTAATGAACCAATACTATTGCTGTAAAAACATTATCACTTCATTATAATTTTTTATCAAATTTAGAAATTAAATTTTAAATCATTGAATAAAATTAAAAAACAAAAACTGTTATACACGTGAAACATGATTTGTGTAATAGTAAATAAAAATTGTTATACACAAAAATATTAATCAATCAATACTATTGCTGCAAAAACATTATTACTTCATTATAATTTTTTATCAAATCTTTTAGAAATTAAATTTTAAGTCATTGAATAAAAATTAAAAAAAAAACTGTTATACAATGTTAATGAACCAATAATATTCCTGCAAAACCATTATTATCACTTCATTATAATTTTTTATCAAATTTAGAAATTAAATTTTAAATCATTGAATAAAATTAAAAAAACAAAAACTGTTATACACGTGAAACATGTTTTGTGTAAAAGTAAATAAAAATTGTTATATACAAAAATATTAATCAATCAATACTATTGCTGCAAAAAAATTATTACTTCATTATAATTTTTTATCAAATCTTTTAGAAATTAAATTTTAAATCATTGAATAAACATTTAAGAAAAAACAAACTGTTATACACTGTTAATGAACCAATACTATTGCTGCAAAAACATTATCACTTCGTAATCAATTTTTTATCAAATTTAGAAATTAAATTTTAAATCATTGAATAAAAATTAAAAAAACAAAACTGTTATACACGTAAAAATGTTTTTTGTAATAGTAAATAAAAACTGTTATACACAAAAATATTAATCAAATTATTTCATTAACATAATACAAATAATATAAATTAAAAAAGCTAATGATAATTTTGTGGTAATTCAAGTATGCAATATTGTATAACAAAAATAAAACAATAAAAAAAGCAAAATCAAAAACAAAATTTCATTTCCAGACTCTTCTCAAGGTCTTTAAAAACTTTTATGTATAAAAGTAACATTATTTATAAGAAAAAGAATGAGAATTTAATTTTTCAAAATAAAATAATAAATTAATTTTATATTTTGTTTTTGTTTTTTTATTTTTTTTGTTATCTACTCTTTTTACCTACCACACTAACTACAGTTGAATAATTTCTCTTTTCCTCTTTTTTAACTTGATTAATTTGGCTTAAATGCGTTTTAATTTAATAATGTGCGGTTTTCTAATTTTTCTTTTTGATAATATCTACTTTTTCATTTAATTCTGTTTTTTTTTGTTTTTTTTTTTTGCTTTGCGTAGTTTGCGTAAAAATTGTGACATAACGAAAAAAAAAAAACAAAAATAAAAAATATAAAACTTATTTAATATACCTACCTACGTGTCTGGAATTGAACTTTTGAACGGTGTTAAAGACATTATTATAATAAAAATGAGTCTCATATTATAAATTTGTTAAAATTAAAAATTACTCAGAAATTAAAAACAAAAGTAAATTAATTAAATGTGGGTGAAGAGAGTAAAAAAAAAAATATAGATATCTATATAAATAAATGTATACGTAGAGTATAAAGCCAAATTATCTATACCTACATTTTTATGTAGGTATTAAGTAAAATATTATTATTGTAGAGATAGTTGTTCCTGTCAATTAATAACCATATAATAATAGCAAACTATAAATTAGCCTTAATTTATGAATTTTTGAAATAATTTTGTTATCAATGATCGCTGGATTATGTTTGTCCAGCAATAATAATTTATTTGTCTTAGAGGTGGTATAGCTAAGTATCAGAGAAAACTTAAAGATTCGTTTAAAGATTCCAACAAATTTTGTACTAGATATTGATGTTGATATTAAAACATTAAAGCCGGGGTCATCAGAAAAAGCACGTTGTGATTTCTTAGCGGGACAGTTTGATCATCTAAATGTAATTTATTTACAAGGTGTAGTGACTTGTACAAATCCTGTCATGATTATAACAGAGTACATGGAAAATGGCAGTTTAGATACATTTCTACGTGCAAATGATGGTAGATTTCAAATTTAACAACTTATTGGAATGTTAAGAGGCATAGCTAGTGGTATATGATATCTAAGTGACATAAATTACGTTCATAGAGATTTAGGTGCACGCAATGTGTTGGTAAATACACAGTTTGTATGTAAAATTGATGATTTCGGTTTATCAAGAGAAATTTAGAATGCTAGCGATTCTTATACATTAAGGGGCGGTAAAATACCAGCTCGTTGAACAGCGCCTGAGGCAATTGCATTTAGAAAATTTACATTGATGTCTAGGGTTTGACACCCGATGTCTAGTCGTATGGTGTTGTTTTATGGGAAATAATGTGATATAGAGAGAGACCATATTGTAACTGATTAAATCAATATGTTATAAAAAGTATTGAAAAAGGTTATCGTTTTACCTATGTATTGTCCAGAAGTATTTTTTCAATTAATTTTAGGCAAAAACAACGTACACATCGTCCAACATTTGATAGTATAGTATATACTTTGGATAATTTAGCAAGGCAGCTACAAGTATTATTAACCACAAGAAATTCACCTGATATTGAAGGTGGACATATAATTGAATCCCAGCGAAATCATAACATATTTGTAAGCACTGAATCATTGTTGGAAAGTATAAAAATGTCGAGATATTCGCAATATTTCAAGGAAGCCAATTTAGTTACAGCGCAGCAAATTTCAAGATTAACTGCTCAACAATTAACCGATATGGGAATAACATTAGTAAGCCATCAAAAAAAAATATTACATTAAGCAAGACAACTTGATATTTTATAGTTTAGCAGTTTTATTAAAACTTTAACAAAAGCAATATAATTATATTACAAAATAGATTAACCTGTAGCTGCTATTCATTTTGAATTAAAATTAATTTCAGGAAGCAAAAAAAATTATTGTTTTCGATAATATATATATTGACTAATGACATTCTGATACTGAATCAAGACTCTTTAAACTGGATTATAAACAGCAAACTCTAATGACAAGACCATAATTTTGCATTTGCAAAAAATGTTAAGAAATGCCTTATCTTTTGAAGCATAGGCAAACCAGATTTTACTGTATCATACAATCACTTTTGGTATACAAGGCATACATTAGATCCCGACTTAAAGATAAGTCGAATATTTGGAGCAGTACACCCATCGGCAATTTACAGGTACAAAATCAAAACCATTAAGATTATCAGTGATGGCAATGTTACACAATACTTAACATAATTAAGTTGTTGTCATAATGCAAAAGTAAGCAGGGTGTTTTATTAATATCTGTTATACGTCTCTAATACCTCGCTCTCTAATACCTCGCTCTAACGAAATTGAATCTAGCAATATAATATTACTAGGGGACCCTGTTGAGTAATTATAATTCAAGGTGAAGCCAAATTTAAAGTTTTTAACAGAACATGGATTAAAATATACTGATATTTTTCACTATCAATGAATAGGTAAAAACAAAAAAACAATAATATTTTTGTTGACAACCTACTACGATACACATTATATTGTCTATACCTAAGTACCTACCTACATTTAATGATGAAAAAAAAACTCATTATGCTACCTATGCTATGCATTCTCTTGAAATTTGTATAAATAGGATGGTGTACCTACTGGTGTAGGCGTAGTCGTGGTGTGGTGATTTATTTTCTCTCATTTATGGTGAATAGATTGAATAATATTGAGGTGAAATGTTGACAGCTAACTCTATTATAATATATGACAATGTTTACAGTACATAGCAATGTAATATTGATGCTATTTGAGTGCAGATGAGTATATGCATGCAGTGGAGATTTGTAAACGCTTCCGTTATAATTATATAAAGTCTTTGTTTACAAAATCTTACTATAGTTACAAGTTCATAATTAACACTGTTGTTGTTTTATAACTATAAAATTCGTTGTACACATTTAATGTAATTTTGGTGCTGATTTCTGTGTGTTTTAGTTACAATTATGGACCATGAATTTTAGTTATGATTAAAAATTGTTTGCAAATTTTAGTTATATTATATTAATTTCAAGAATGCAATATTTTGATCGTCCAAATTATAATTATTCTGTTTAGGAATGGTAATGTATATCGCATATCAAAAGATCACATCAATAACATATCATACAAAGAAATACTTTAAATGTTTGTAACTTTATCACACAATACATTTAGTCACAAAAGTACTGTCATAACACACAACTGCAGTACTAAAGCACTAAAGTGAATGTCTCAAACAAAATACTTGAGCAATGAATTGTAGCTCCAAATAAAATATTAACCCCAATTAACCTACGTGTATAAGCGAACATGAAGTACAACGAGGTGCATCTGAGGAACATAATATATAAAATTTCTTGTAGAATGATGAAAAAGTAGCCTGTTAATAGTAAAAAATTAATTATATAATTAATTAATATGTATATAAAATAATTATATTCAACAAAATAATATTCGGAGGTATACAACATATCAATTGAATTGTAAAATATTGAGGCCATTTATTAGTCTTACGTGATATCGAAATGGCATGCCATATTTGGTCTAAAGAATCTACCCCACCTTTTGTTGAATTATAATATTATTTTATTATCAAAGGTTCTTTTACAGATTTAAAAACAGATTTTCAGTCTCAATAGAATTTACAGGTTTCCATTTATTATTCTGATAATAAATTTTCGGTATACCTCTATAAAAGCAATCAACATTAATCAAAATAATAATTTTGTGGAAATGATATATTCCCGCTGAAGTCAAATTTCAACACTTTTCAGTATAATGACTTTAAATTTAAAATAAATTACGGTAACAAATAAATTTGACGAATAAATTAATAACAGTGTTCACCCACTTTACGAAATTCGAATAAGCTTGATAAAAAATCATACTCAATATTATTCTTTATGAATAATAATTTTTTTCCATAATTTCAATTTATCGTGGACACTATTGTTATTGATTTATCTTAAACAACAACCTCATATGTAGTAAACATTATTTCAAAAAAAGGAAATTAAATTCAATGTGTATGGTGAATTTTCCGGAAATTTGATAACTAAAAATTTTTGTATGTCAAAATGACTTGAGAATTGAAAATTAAAAAATTTTAAAAAAATATTAATTAATTCGCCACGTCTCCTGTCATATGAGATATCTATCATTTAAAACAATAGTAATGAAAATCGGTTTTGAATAATGGTTCAGATATGTTTAGAGTACTTTTTTAATTTACAGATTAAAATATAATGATATGTGATCGAATAGTTATGTTGTAGACTTTACGTGAAACATTTTTAAAAATAAAAATTAGAAAATCTAGGTAGAGTTTTACACTAAGTTTAATAATTAATATAATCAAGATATTTCAGCATTTCTGTTATTACACTATATGTGCTCTGTTAATATCTATACTATGTAATATAATTATTATTACTTCTTTCTTTACTATAATTACAACTGTAAGAAAATATATAAAATAATTTTCACTTTCACACTATACTCTGTAGTATATTCTGTTTTTGGAATATAGATGTTTTACACGTAGTAATACTGTATTTACAATATTTAATTTTTCGCTTTAAGGCCCGTTTTAATCTACCTGATATATCGGCGAATGGATAGAGCATATTCAGAAGATACAAAAAATTCATAAATGTAATAGAGAAATAATGATAAATTGTCGGACAACGACATAATATTGGGAGAAATATCGAGAGAGTGGCCATAAATTTCGTAGAATCGCCATAAATATCAAAAAATATTTAAAAAAAACATATCTTCACAAATATATGGGTGCAATAATTATTGCCAATATTTTCAGTACTAACATGAAAAATGTGTACTTGCACAAAAATTTGGCATTACTACGATTCCATTTTACAGATCCAAATGATATATCAATTTTGTTATACAAAAATTGGCATATAAACATTATAATTTAACTCTCTCATACACATTAAACGCATAGTATACTCATTTC
This sequence comes from Argyra leucocephala, assembly GCA_963942445.1. NCBI lineage: Eukaryota > Metazoa > Arthropoda > Insecta > Diptera > Dolichopodidae > Argyra > Argyra leucocephala. Next base: position 26,178,110 of record OZ012679.1, read on the forward strand.
TTTTTGAACTCTGATTAGCCAAAAATTTGTCATGCAAACCGGCCTTTATGTCAACATAATCTATAATTATAATTGACAAGCATTTAAGGACCTGCGCAGTAGACACCTTTTCATTTTATCTCTCTTCTCCATAATGAACTCTTAATATATAATAAGTGAGTTGTATATAAAACAATAATGATCACACAGTTGAAATCATATGGTTTTATTATTCACCAAATACATTATGCGTGAGTTTTTATTAAAATAAAAAACAAAAACAAACAAATCAGTTATTATTATTACTTGCAATGATAAATATAAAAAAAAAAAAAAACAAAAACAAAAAAAAAATACAAAAATAAAAAAAAAACAGTTGAATTCTTCGTATGACGGGCAATCTCATCTTTGCATAGTATAGTTAGACTATATCTTTTTAATTACAAAAATATTTTATTTTTAGTAATTTTAGCCATTAAATGCCACTTACTATACGTCGAAACGAAACAGTATATGGGGGAGCAGTATTTATGTTTCCTAAATCAAAGGTAGTAACCTAAAATTTTTTATGGAAACATGAGTTGGTTGCTACTTTATCGTGTGAGTCTATGTCAGTACGTAAATTACTGTTCTTTTAAAAACTTTAAATTTGGCTTCAACTTGAATTATAATTACTCAACAGGAGCCCCTAGTTGGTTTTATATTATTGATACATGGCTATAAAATTCATAAAATATTATGCTGGTATTCAAATCAATTTTCGACCCTCATAACGTAACAATTATTTAATCAAAATAATATTTACATACATTTTCAAATATTTCAATTTATGTTTTTATCTTATCAAGCAAAAAAAAATTAAAAACAAAAAAACAAAAAAAAAAAATAACAAATCATCAGCAATAATTTATAAGAATTATTTTAAATTATTATTTTAGTCACTTATTGAATCACTCCTAATTTATTTACCTGCCTGCTTTTATTTCACATAGGTATAACATAGAAATTGTCCTTGTCGATTCGAAACATAAACAAGGTGAAAAAATAAATTAAATTAATATCTAATATTAATAAAAAAATAAAATAAAATTAAATATTTAAAATTATAACATAATAAAGTTGAATTTTATAATATGTCCCCAAACTACTTATAAATAAAAAATGTCCTCCTAACAAAAAAAAAAAAAAACAAAAAACCCCCAAAAAAAATTATTATTTTAACAAAAATATAAAAAGAACTAAAACAAAAAGGACGTTAGAATTGTATTAATGTTTGCGAGTATTTAATTTAATTAACATAAAAAAACAACAACAAAAAAAAATAAAAACCAAAACCACCATGAAAAATTACAAAAGTAACTAAAGTAAAACCACATTATACGAAATTATCCGACTTATATTATAAATACAAGCGAACTAAATAAATGAATAAAAGATTTTGAAGTAGTCAGTAGAGAGGAGAGTATTGGGTGGTAGTGTAGGCACACTGCTACCGGAGTACAACATAATTAATTATAAAAAATAAAAAAAAAAAAACAAAAAAAAAAAAAACAAAAAAACTTTTTTTCGGTTTACTAAATTCGCCTTTTCATTTTATTTTCACGCTTTTAGCATTATTAAGGAGTACACATTTTTAGAGTGGTTAGAGATGATTTAAATAATTATATGGGGTAGATTGAATGATGTTTAGAATAATTGGTGTGAGGTTGTAAAAGAAATATGAAGATTTTTGTCTTTATTGTATTTTTTTTTTGTTATTATTTTATCCATGAATCAACCACAAATAAATAACAAAGTTGTTTAGTTATTTTTCATCATACACTTACAATTGTATTTATTATTATAATATGGTTTAAGAATAATAAAATAATATAATAAGAGGACTCTTCAGTAATTTATTTAAAATACGTATTTTATACAGTGTTCTACGTATAGGTACATAATATTATTATATAAAATAATTTATTTTTTTTTACCACCAATTTTTTTTATCTATATTTTATTATTATAAAAATGATATCCTTAAAATTTGAATTAAATTTTCAAGTTTGTGTTTTTTTTGTTGTTTAATATTTTTAATATTTTGTTTTAGTGTCAGGATAAAATAATAATTTTTTTTTTTTTTTTTTTTTACTAAATTATTGTCCTTAAGGGTATTATGACATTATATAGAATTTATTTAATTTTTATATTGCACTGATAATTTCTAAACTATAAATAATATAGAGGGTATTATTTAATGTGTAGTATGAGGTAATATTAGGTTGTGTGTGTGTGTACTGTGAAAAGGTATGTGAAAATTTTGGTGGCAAACATTTTTGATAAAATTTTGATATTAGAATAATGTGTATTTTTGTGCTGCTCAAATTTGGACTAGTCTTTAATAAATTAAAATAATTTCTATTGTATATATGCAGTGGTATGTAGAAAGGACGTAACTACAAAATTTTTGAAATTAATAAATCAAAAAATATATAAAGCAAATTTGTGATCTGAAAAAATAATGTTTTAATAAAAATGTTTGTATAAAGTTTTGAAACCGTTTGTGTACACTGTGATTTAATAACATGACTTTTATGAGCTGAAATCTGTAAATTTTAAATATGCAAATACGATACCATTTTTCGGCGTAGGTATTAACAACCATAAAATAAATAATTATTTAATTCCATTTTAGTATAATTTCCATTATTATTATTAACACCTTATTTTTTTGAATATAGCTCCAAAGAGCACTTAAATGCAACGTAAATACACGTAACTGCATATTAGTTTGTGCAGATACAACGTAAACAACATGCACATACAATGTAAAAACAACTTGTAAATACCCAAAACTGTGTCAAATAAAGTCATCGAACACGACTTGACTTAACCATTGAATCCGTTACTACAGTGTAATAGTTGAATATATCAGACACACAATTTATTCAAGGTTAGATAGAATAGCAATAAGCTATACACACAATTTATTCAAGGTTATCCAAACAATTTAGCCAGCAACCTAATAACAACTCGAGGTCAGAGGAGAAGACTAAAATGAAGAACCCCTTCTAATTTGTAAAACAAACGAAAAACTAACTGAGCCTTGATATGGTAAATTGATGCAAGGGCGGATCATCGATAGAAAATGCTGCTACAAGTCAAAATAATTCAATTACAACACAAATATTTGCTTATTATATTTATATTTATTATAGGTAGGTAGCTAGAAGTGGTCATTCCAGTTGCTTCTGTAAAACCAATTACCACTTAATTGTGTCTGGTCGATAGCACGACCCGATTGACCTATTTGCTATTGTTGATTTTTTTAGGTGATCACTGTGTTATTTATATACTCTCCCAAGGAATTCAGTATTAGATTCACAATGTGCGGTTAATAAAGTTGATCAGTTGATCGCCAAGTTTGCTTTCCACAATAATACCAACAATATTGTTGAGGAAAGACTCACCTAAAATCCGAAGTCTGACTCAAGATAATGCTGACCGGTTCAAGATCTCAATTTCATTTTTGAAGCTGCCATAATGGGGGGTGAACGGAATACCTTTAGTATGGAAGCGTGGCTTTCTATTGGCCAATGTCACATCATAATAGTATAATACTATTGATATATCAGTGCGGGACCTGGCTAAGATGTGTTTTGTTTTGTTGATGTTATAGCAGGCTTTCCTAGTGAGGTTTGTTAGAGATAGATATTTAGTGTATGTCATTTTGCATTCGCTCTGGCCAGAAAGTATGAATGAATACCCTCTTTGACGACTCCCATTCAACGTCCTCTATTTTCCTATGAATCAACATAATAATAATAATCTATTTTTAAAGGAGATATTCATTAGATGGTATGTTTCTATTTATATGATGGAAAATATCAATGGTCAGTCATCCATATAATGATCTTGTTATACTTCAAAAACTTGTATCAATATTTTGTTAATATCTATATTTGGTTACTGTAGAATGTTGTGACACTCAATCTTATTTGGTATTTGCAGCTTGCATTTCTGATATCCTCCTTCATGATTTTCACCCCTAAAGTCTCATTGTAAAATATAGTAATTCACGAATTATGTTAAGACGACTGTTAATCTCATTACATTTGACTAAAGTAGTTGTAATATTTTTATTGTTAGCCATCCATAATAATCTACTTATACTTCATTGTCTTTTATCAATTTGTTGCAATACCCAGGCAAAATTCTGTGCTGTTTTATCCGGCTAACACCATTTGACTAAACTGACCTTTTTTTTTTGGTTTTTGTAAATTGTTGAGTTCTAAGTAACCGCGACCTCTTAAGATCTATTATACTTCACCGTCCATTTCAGAATTGCAGATCTATGTCCTTGATAAACGCTATTATTGCTTTGATGTCAAATTCAGAATCAGGCGATTTGTATCCCTGGAAGCGTTTGTATCCTTTGCGAGCTAGAAAATAGAAATGGAACTTGTTTTCGTTGCACTTTTGATTTCTTACTTTATGGTTTTCATCTGTATGTGTAAGTCTAAATATGCGACATTCAAGATATTGTCCATTAGAGTCAAATAAGACAGAGAAACTGGAGAGACCATGTCAATAAAATGGGAAAAGGTCAACTGGCGAAAGTAGTGTAGAAATGGTGCCAAATAATTGTCAAATATCTACCAAGAAGAACTCTAAGGACGTGATATGAATACTGAACGTCGTGATAAAGCAAAAGAAGAAGTCTTGATTACCATACAAGATATAGTAATAACAAAATTATGTTGAGACAGCTATCAGTCTTAATACGTTTTAATAAAATCATTGTAGTATTTCTACATTAGAAAAACCCATACCCCATATCGACTATAGGGTAGCTTTATAAATTTATAACTTTTGTCTAGTGTTATCAGAAGTAATTATTTACTTAATCACAGTTTTATTTTCTTTTACAATGAATATAATTTTTCCACATAAGTAAGTCTGATTGAATGCAGTCAATAAAATTTATTTAATTTTAAGCACAGTTGTTTTATGTTACTATGTGGGTAAAATTTTTCCATGTAAACTATACCTATGCATGCAATACCAAATTAAAACATAATAACAAATAGTTTATAGGTATAATGACTTTTAGGAATTGTTTCGTTCATCATAACACTACTTGAACACTCATCAGTAGGTGTATTTATACTGTTTGACTACCTGGCAAGTTACTGATTTTCATTTTTATTGATTTTATAACTTACTAAAAGATGAAAGATTAATGCATCTGTGAGTTATAAAAATGGACCAAAATTTCAATGTAAAATCTATTATAACTATATGACTTATTAAGAGATGTTATTAAAATATCTGTGAGTTATAAAAATTGACCAAAATTTTAACGAAAAATATACCTAATATGACTAATTAGTTATTATAACTATCACTATTATAACTTCTTCATAAATTAAAATTTCATCATAAAATCTACTATAGCATATAACTTATTAAAATATGATGTAACCAAATCTGTGAATTATAAAAATTTACCAAAATTTCAATATAAAATCTATTATAACTATCAAAGGATGTTATTAAAATATCTGTGAGTTATAAAAATTGATCAAAATTTCAACGAAAAGTATACCTATTATGACTAATTAGTGATTATAACTATCACTATTATAACTTCATCATAAATTAAAATTTCATCATAAAATCTACTATAGCATATAACTTATTAAAATATGATGTAACCAAATCTGTGAATTATAAAAATTTACCAAAATTTCAATATAAAATCTATTATAACTATCAAAAGATGTTACTAAAATATCTGTGAGTTATAAAACTCAGCCAAAATTTCAATGTAAAATCTATTATAACTATAACTTATTAAAAAATGTTACTAAAATATCTGTGAGTTATAAAAATTTGCCAAAATTCCAACGAAAAGTATATTATGACTAATAAGTTATTATAACTATCACTATTATAACTTCATCATAAATTAAAATTTCATCGTAAAATCTCCTATAGCATATAACTAATATGTTGTAAATATATCTGTGAGTTATAAAAATTGAACAAAATTTCAACGAAAAATATACCTATTATGACTAATTAGTTATTGTAACTATCACTATTATAACTTCATCATAAATTAAAATTTCATCATAAAATCTCCTATAGCTATAACTTATTCAAATAATATATTGCAAATACATCTGTGAATTATAAGAATTTAACAAAATTTCAATGAAAAGTATTTTGTGACTAATTCTTTATTATAACTTCATCATAAATTAAAATTTCATCATAAAATCTCCTATAGCTATAACTTATTAAAATATGTTGTAAATACATCTGTGAGTTATAAAAAGCGAACAAAATTTCAACGTAAAATATTATAACGAATTAGCTATTATAACTATCCCTATTATAACTCACTTATAAATAGATATGTTAAAACTTACTTAAAAATATCAATGTGGGATATCGATAATGCTTAATTGTGGCTTAAAAGTGGCTATAGAATGAATGATATTCTGTATTCCATTATTTACTTATTTTGCATTATACGGTATCAAATTTGTCGAAAATAGTTTAATAAAAGCCGCAGATTCATTTTTCACACTAATACTTCAACACAATAGATAGAATTAAATGTGAAGAGTTTTAATAAGAGTTTACTAAATATACAACTAAACTTAGCATTGCTCAAAATATTCTCTTTTTAAATTTATTTTAAAAATATTCAAAAACAAAACCAAAAATAATAACAATAATAGAAATGCAAACATATTGCGTTTTCAGGAATACAAAAAAAAATATATTTATATCATATCTCCTTTGTAACTTATCCCATTCAACTCTTTTTATTCTACAAAAGGTGGATTTTTATCTCAATTGAAAAGAGGATCAAAATAATATATTTATAAAAGCATTTATATACATATATATATTTGTTGTGGTATCCTCGCGACGGCAATAAGAATTGTGTCCTTTGTGATATATTTTGTTTTTCTGTTATTTTCATAAAGAATCCTTTTTTTTTCTTTTAAAAACAAAATTTACAAAAGTTAAAAAGTTTATATTTTGGCCCAGTACTAAAGGTTTTTGTTTTTTAAAGGTTTCTCTACACGTATTTAAGAATAAACTAGGGGTATCAAATCAAAGTTACATTAAAAAAATAAACAAAAATTTAAATAAACGTTGTCTAACTTTTTATTATACCTAAATATTTTACAAAATAAGAGTAAGATGGTAAGAGAAAGAGATAGAGAATTAGAGAAACATGAATATCAAATCCCTGGTGGTTTATAAGTGTATGTTTATATTGAAATTAAAAAAAAAAAGGAAAACAAACTCCCTTAAAATATTATGTACAATACAAAAGGCGCTTGCTTATCCTGCAATCTGATTTACATAATAAAAATATTTGTGTAATTCATCTTTTTATGGGTGTTTCTTATCTTAGATGTGTTTCACAATGATAAGGTCAATAAATTCACAAGAATATTATTTTTGGAGAGAAGAAAATTTAAAAAGAAAAACAAAAAAATAAAAAATGTTTGGAAAGTGTAGTCTGTTCCATGGAATGACTAGAAATGGTATATATAGTTAAACCATCTAACTCTAGGATATTACGCATTTTTATTGCCATGACGTATTTAAAATTAAATTTCTTTGTAAAATGTTGAGGCATATAATTTTTAAGATAATATTGTTAGTTTATTTATTAGTCCGATTTAGTGTTCTCCTAAAATCTTATTATTAATCCTAGTACATTCATATCGTGCTGTATTAACGTAACACATTCACATCGTCAGGGTATAGTCGGTATATAGTAATAGAAGCATTAAAGGATTTAAGAAATCACTGTCGCAGCTATCTTCAATACACCATATTAAAAATTACATTTCAAATTTGTCAGAATCATATTATAGTTACTCCTGTCCCTCCCGTATATGAAAAAGCCTGAGAGATCATAATTTATGTAAGTCCAGACTTTACAAAAACATTTTGCAAGCTGGAATTAAGTAAAAAATCTAAAATATGCAAAAATATGCTCATGCCTAAGATGAGCTCATTCCTCCAATAAGAAATAGGTGGCACGGATAATAACAGGCCATTGCCTAATAAAGAAGCATATTTAAAAAATGTGCCTAACCGAGAACAACTTATGTACAATATGTGAAATATGTGAAATAGAGGAAGAATCTATTGAACTTCTGCTCTATGAATGCGAAGGACTCACTTGTAGCAGCGTTTCCCGAACAGTGGAAACATGTAGTATACCATTGAAGAATATCCTGAGTGTGATCACAAAATTAGGTATCCTTAAGGACTCAGAGGATTAACTAGCACCAACAAAAGCGGGTAATCACAATAAGCTCATTTGTGACTTTGGGCCAATCAATAATACATTTAAAAACATTTGCTAACCATCTATCCAAAATCTTCGAACCATACGAATCCAAACCAAATGGAAATTAAATGAAAATGTAAGGCTAATATAATATCGATTTTTAGAATTCCTATCTCAAATGAATTTTCCAAGTCCAACTGATTCGGAAAAAATTTATAGTTGAAATATTTAATCGAAGAAATAAATCCGAAAAAGCGGCTGAGATATAATTTGATCACTAGGAAAATACTAAAACCTTTGCTTATACTACTGGCAATAAAATACTTTCATTAACCCTTTTTAATGCCATGTTACGGTGCGCTTATTTCCTGCTGTAATGGAAGGTATTGCCCAAATAATACTAATTCCTAAACCTGGATAAAACTTTTGAAGATATAATATTATATAGGTAGAGATTAACATGCTTCCAATTCTATATTCAAGGATTTTAAAAAAAAAATGTTACGACAGAAATTTAAAACCATAAGAAAAAATCTGATATCATTCTTATTTAACTTGCCCCTTAAAATCAGCATTTTCTCCTAATTAAAAAAAAACAGGATAGTACCCACTAATTAATGCGAATTTAAATACAAGTATGCTACAATCGAACAAATTCATTGAGACTATTCAAAAACATAAGAAGAGCTTTTGAAAGTCTTAGAAAAGCTGTTTAGCAGTCCTTTTTGACATCTCCCAGACATTTGACTAAATATAAAGTTTTGTCTAACATCAAGAAGAATTTAAAATATCCATATTACAAGATCTTAAAGTCATACCTCAAACAAAGACACTTTTTTACTAGAAATTAAGAAAGAAGTCACCAAGCTGTACAAAATGAAATGCTTTGTTCAACAAGGCAGGGTTTTGTGACTGACTCGGAATACAATCCGGGCATACCAGTATTGGACTTTCATTCAAAAGTGAATCATTTAAAATATATAACTTGCATAATGCGTGTGTGTGTGTTTTTTTTATATTTTTGGCCAAAACTTAGATCAGAGAAAGCTTTATATTTTCGTACGGGTCTTTAAACAGAGGTAAGAAAAGAGATTAGTAAGAAAAGAGGTAGTAAGAGATAAGAAAAAGAGCAAGAAATAGCAGAAATCTGAGTTTTTCTTCGCTTTTGTTTCGAAGCTGTAATGTAAGTTATATTTGAAAAATAGATAAAAAAAATAAATTTTCAAAAGTAGGCATCTTACACGACCAAAGGGAGCGTTTCGTATCGTTAGCTTGTAAAAAAGAGAAAGCATTGTTGGAGAAAAAAAGAGAAAGAAGTACTAGAAAATTTCATTTGGGGAATTTCGACTATGTTACTGATGTTCAGTTTGAATTTTTGTAAATCAAACCTATAAAACATACCCCTTCCTGGGAATGGTTGTAGTAGTTCGAAATTTTTTAGAAGTTCTATAAACGGATTTTCATATACAGTCTAGTGAAAAATCTTGCTATATCCACAGTGTGAAGGTGGGCATTTGTAGTCTCTTGACTATCCCCGACAGAATTGCTTAAGAGGCGGAAAAAGTAATTTTAGTTCTTCCGAGCATGTGCATAGTAGTTAGGTAGGTAGTAGTAGATGCCAACAGTATGTAAACACATTTGAACCAGGTCCATTGTGATACCGCAGGAACTCTCCTCGTATAAGACTCTTCTCGTTGAGAGCATGTGCTTAGTTCCATAAGATGGTTATAAAATAGAGTGAGTGCTCCAACGATACGACAATGACCAAGTGAATCAAATGTTGATGAGACATTTCAGTTATTGCATTTATAGTAGCAAAATTCACAATGTAATATGTGTAGACCATTGTAATATAAAAAACAAAATTCAATATTTTATGATATAATTATGTAACGAGCTAAATACGAGACCTCAGCAAAGTCTTAGTTTACTTAACAGAAGAGAGTCGACCGTGCTTACTAGAATAAGAATAGGGCACACTAATTTAACACATAAATTTATATTTGATAACACAACACCACTAAATTGTGCTTGTGGAGCAAACCTTACTATTAGGCATCTGTTCGAAACTTGTATTAGATATTCAAGAGATAGAGATAGATATTTAAAAAGTAATAGTCTAGATATTTTAAAAAGTGATGATGAAACCAATTATAGAAAATTAATAAATTTCCTAAAAGCTATTGAACTATACAAAACAATTTAAAACAAAAAATTAAACAAAATCAATAAAATATGTTAAATAAAAAATATTAAATGTTAAAAAAAGAAAAAAAAAACGGAATAAAATAGAAAATATTTAGTTATAATAAATTCATATAATTAATATATGTATAAGAAAAATTTAACTATTGAATTATTTTATATCGAAACAAAAACAAAGAAAAAAGAAAAAAAAAAGAAAAAAAAATAATGTAAAGACCTGGCCTGAAAAAACCTATATTGTGTTCAAAGGCCACTTAAATAAAGTTATAAAAAAAAAAAAAATGATGTAAGGTATTACAAACTTAATATTAAATTGCTAATACTTTCGACAATGCTATTAATTTTAATTTTAAAAAACAAAACAATGACAAACAAAAAAATGTTTTTCTTTTTTCTGTATTCGGAACCAGAGTAGAGTGTGTTATAGAATTTATTGTTAATTAGAGTTTTTGACTTTATGAAAATAAATTTGATGGGTCTTAGTTCCAATTAAATGGGATCTGGTTATGTTGAAAGTTCAGTAAAAATTAAATATCTTGATTTCTTTTTATTTTTCCAAATAATTTTTATTTTTTGTTTTTGTTATTCCTTCCTTTTAATAAATTTTTCTCATCAGTCCGGTTTTTATTTTATTTTTCACTTGAATTATCAAGTTTCCATTTTCAATTTTAATAAATTCTAAAATGTTTTTTTTGTAGGAGATGAAAAGATGTTGGTTGAACTTTGAGAATTTTTTTTTTTTTTTGTAATTTTAATAATTTTTCACTTTATGTTTACATCATCTACTTTTCATAATTTTTTTTAATGTTGTTTTTGAATGTCCTTTTTTTTATTTTTAATGTGAAAAATTTACAAGATGATTTGTTATACAAATTAAGGACAATATTGAGGGTAATTATTTAAATTGTGTTGGTCATATTTTGTTATTTTTTTATTGAATTTTTAGATGAAAATAAATAGCTAGAAGAAAAAAATTAAATATCATATTTCAATAATTAAAAGTTGGGTAATGTTTAATGATTTCTAGAAATTATGATGTAATTAATACAACATGAATTTTATCTACTTCAGGTCAGTTCGTACATCTGGAGTTCATACACGTTTTTTTTTTATATTATAATTTTTTTTTTTTATTTATTTAATTGAAAATAATTAATTTTTCAGGACAATTACCAAATTAATTTGAAGACAATATTGAATTAATTACATTGAGTGACGACGATATCAATAATCCTTTAAGATTTATTACTTCAAATAAGTTCATGAACTGAGATTGATGAACTTTTAAATTTGTTTTTCTTTTTTTTTTTTTATTATTTCAATAAATTTATTATTGAAATTTGATGACATTGTAATTATTTAGTGATTACTCAACCCAAATAATTATTATAGAATTTCGATTAGAAGTAATAAAATTGGGGAGATTTTTCATTGTGCATGTCTTTTTTTTGTAGATGATTTGTTGCTATTTTCATTTTTTTTAAGCTAGCTATTTATTAATCAGATAATTCAAATGAGCCTAATCGATAGTAAAGAGAATAATGTTTTATAATAATATTATTATTATAATTAAATGGAATTAATAATAATAGGTAAATAATTACAATTAAACAATGTGAGAATGGTGTAACATGTAAGAGGATAATTATGAACGTTAACCTTTTGTTTTTATTTTGTTTTGTTTTTTTTTTTTTAATTTTAAATTAATTGAAAATTAATTAATTTTAATATGTAATACAATTTAATTTAAAATTGAAGTTTTTTGTTTTTGAATTAACCCTTTCGATCCGATCCACTAACAGCTTAAACATTCCTAAATAATTGTATATAAATGGGTTTGAATCTATGCTAAATCGGTTTTATAGAATTTTTTTATAATTCTCATTGAGGAAGTACATGATGAAATGTAACAATAATGATAAAATAAATTAAAATAAAACAAATATCAGTGTTATAATTACAGAAAGTAAAACTTTTTTTTTCATAAAAATTGTTTAGTTTTATTTCTACACATATTTCTACACATAGTACAAAAGTGTACCAGCCGTCTTGAGAAGTGATAAATATATGGACCAACAGTACAATGCACACTACATTAGGTTTTGTTGTATTACAGGATATTTAACAATGCTAGCCCATCCTAATGGAGCCCCTCCCCACCCCCTTTGCAGACATATTTTGCCAAATAAATGTATTGTAAAGTATGTACATAAAATAATCTCCAAACATATTATTTTGATCCTAACTTTAACATTCAAAAGCCGGGTTAAAAGGGTTGAGCTTAACCCATATAAACCCAGAGTGTCGAAAACGAAACATATGACGTTTTCCGGCATAGGGGTCACCCGGTGTGTATTTTAAATTAAACTAAAATTTATTATTTAATTTAAAACAAATATCTAAGTTACCTTTTTTGAAAAGTCTGAATTTCGAGTTTTTTTTTCATTCTTGTTAAAATAAATAAAAAAAATACAAAAATAAAAAAAAAATCTTTTAAGTAAACTAGCTCAAATCCATAGTAATAATTTAATCACAATATAAAACTAATCCAACAAAATTTGTAGCTACAGGGTGACTTTTTCAAGCATTGTATCGGAAACATCAGGTTTAAACGATATCTAAAAATTTTCATATAAAAAAAAAATGCTAGATTCTTTTTTGTTGTTTTTTCTTCTTCCAAGCTATAATTATACCAATACTGTATTTTTTTTATTACGGACCACGTATTCTGCGATAGACTACTTGGAAATCAAATAACAAGTTATGCTAAATCGGCGTCAATAGCTTAATGCTAAGAGATACCTGAGTTTGAATTTTTGGAAACACAATAGCAAAACACGCTAAGATCGGCGTCAGTAGGTAGCTTACAAGCCAAGAATTCAATACCTGTTTTTTAATTCTTGGAAATATATTAGCAAAAACACCTTTGAACGAATTTATGAACAAACGGTTTATGCAATTTGGAATATTTTCTCACAATTTATCTATAGATAAACAAATGATTGCTTATTTTGGACACCATTCCTGCAAAATGTTCAACAAATCTAAGCCTTTTCGAAGTGGCTTCAAGTACTGGTCTTTTTATCCTGCCGAAGGCTACTTGTTATCATTTATAGCTTATGGAGGAGCTTCAGAGGAAAATGATAACCTATATGGACCTTATGTTAGCCTATATGGAGGAGAAAACGTAGTTTTGCGTTTATTAGCAAATATATAAAATCGGAACCAACACACCGTTACGTTCGATAATTTATTTACATTACACAAACTTATGTGCTGTCTTTCATCACTTGCTTATTTTTCAATTGGTAAGGTTTTTGGAAACTGTGTTGTTTACTAAGAAAAGTTGAAAAAAAGCATTATACACCAACTTGAATTCCGAGTTTTTTTTGTTGAGTGCTTGCTGAAATCCGTGAAAATACCTTTAAGAAAAGTACTAAGAGAGAGCGGACAAAGTTCAGGCACTTCAATTAGATATGAACGTGTATATCAAAATATCATCCATAGTGCGAAACGAGCTCGGTGCCGTCACTGCAAAAATCAAATGGTTTTTTCATTCGCCAAATGTGGCGTTAATTTGCATACGAAATGTTCTTTACCATATCACAGCTTGCCTAAGATCTGATAATTTTTTAAGATTAAAATTTGTTAAAACAATAAAATTCTTTTTTTTTATAAAATAAATTACTTACTTTTTTTGTAAGGAATTTATTCACTTTATTTAATTTATTGTAGTAGATTTTTGAAGAAATATTTTTTGTGGAAATCCTGAAGTTTCGTTTTCGAAGCATGTAATATCTCCTTTCCAGGATGTGATATAAAATACGTTATTTTTTTTTTTCTTAATTAAGTTAGAAGTACTTTATTTATAAATTTTTATGACTCTGGGTGAACTGGATCTAGATCCGGGACTATATGTGTTAATACATTTACATAATTAACTTATACGGTTTTGATAAGACTGACTAACATTTTGGCTATCATTTTTACCAGAAACAAGCAAATTTTCCTTCTTCCAACTATTATATGGCATCACTGACCACTTGTTTGCTTATTTTGAAGATGAGCCAATTCGAACCGCAAATTTAACGGTTGCTACAAACTAGCAGTAAATCACAAAAATGTTAAAATATTTGTCAATTTTATTTTTATTTTATCCTAAAACACCAATAACGTATCCCATTTTGCTAACAAATGACCAACAGAAACCTCCATCAGAACCAGACAAGCATCACAAAAAAATTCGAAAATTTTCAAATTTTAAATTTTTTCAAAATGGTTTTATTTGTTATTATCTTTTAGAATAGTCAACAAACAAAGTAAAATCGTTGAAAAAATAGTAAACCCGGTCCAAAAATGAGGTTTTCAGAGTATTTTTTCATTTTGTTAATTTCAAAATTTTTAGCGATGCTAGCATGACAAAAAAATCCGAAAATTTTCAATTTTTTCAAAATTGTTTTATTTTGTTACTATCTTTTAGAATATTCACCTAACAAAGTAAAATGGATTAATACTATTCGGTATTCTTCACGCGGTAACAAACCGCCTTCAATCATTTAAAAAAATAAATTTTCAATTTTCTTAACAATTTTTTTTTTTTTATTTAACCAAACACTAATAGCAGATGACAGCATTGGTGCATGATATTAAAAAAAAATAAAACTGATTATTAAGTAGATATTATTTTTTACTATATATCTACATAATTTGAACAATCTTTTTTAGAAAATTATTTAAGATATTGTAGAAAAATAACAAATTATAATTCTTAAGAAAATTTTAATTTCTTTGATAACACTTTTATGCTTTTTCTATTTTACTATACTCCAAGTATATATCTAGCAATAGGTAGTATTTATTTTTATTTGTTTTTATTGAATATGATTACAAGATCTTTGTTTTGGGAATTTCTTTGAAAGCAAAAATTACTTTTCTTCTTTATTTTATTTTTTTATTTTTTTGCTAACGAAAAATAATACAATTTTATATAAAATACATGCATAATAAATATTTTGTAAAATACATTTTCTAAGATTTTCAAAAGAATTTTTAATACAAACAGAACAATTTTATTTTTACGAAGATTTGATAGTAGCAGTGTTAAAAAGTTGAAATAATATTTACGAGCCTGTAGTTGGCCTGCAGATTAATCTGTAGGCCCACTGTTAAATAAATAAATAAATATTTACAGAACGTCAGTTGAAAGCATTGTCTTTTGAAAAGCATAGCCACTGCTCAAATATTGTTAGATTTTTTATAATTATTAGTTTTCTTTATGAAATATCAAAAGTCAATTTTAAAATAGCAAAATTTCACATCATTAAATATATTTTTATTATTGAAAAGCAATTATTGATTTAAAATGAAAAGAGGGAATCAATGAATAGTGAAATGCCATAAGTATATAAAGATACTTTGTAAACTAAATTTTTTGTTGAATTACTTTTATGGCGGTATGTGAAATCAAATTAAAAACAATTTTTGTAATTAAAAAAATATGAAATTTTTAAAACAAACAGTACTGGTTTTCACCTCATATTGCTTCGGCCTGGCAACAAATATGTATTGTATAATTTTTTTTTTTTTTTTTTAGTTTATTTATTTAACTTTACAATCTATCTTATTTTTATCTAATAATAGTATGTCACTATTAGACGATATTAAGTAATTTGTTTTGGCTTCTTTTTGTAACAGGTGGTGAGTGAGCCCATTGGCTTATCTCCGAAGTTTTATATTTCTGGTCAAGCTAGTGAGGATTTCTGGTTTGACTGTTTATAAATCTGCTGCTTAGATCTATCGGATGAAACCTTTTCAGCCGTCGCACATGTTGGTCTGTACACTGTAGTTGTGATGCGAGATCATTGGGATGTATTTCCAATCTCGCAAAGTAGATTGAGCTTCTTGTTGCTATGGCTTCTTTAACCGATTCGACTTTTAAGTCCTTTCTAATTTCTTCATTTCTCACGAACCATGGTGCATTTACTATTGATCGGAGTGCTTTGCATTGAAACCTTTCCAGTATTTCAACGTTGGAATTACTTGTGGCTCCCCACAGTTCTACACCATAGTACCAGATTGGTTTCAAGACGGCCTTGTATAGTAGGATCTTGTACTCCATTGATAACTGCTAATAACGTCCTATTAACCAGTAGAGGCTGTTAAACTTCAATCTAAGTTGTTTATTTTTGTTGACAATATGCTCTTTCCGATTTAAACGCCTATCCAGATTCATACCAAGATACTTTGCAGAGTTTGCATGTGTTAATGCCACATTATTCAGTGTTACAGCCGGGCAATCTTTTCTTCTGGTGGTGAAAGCAACATGCACTGATTTGTTTACATGCGCCTTGATTCTCCATATTTTTAGCCAATCTTCAATTTTTAATAAGTGTTCTTGCAATTGGTTTGAGGCAGCAGTTGAGCATTTGTTTGTTGCTAATATTACTGTGTCATCAGCAAACGTTGCAGTAACTGTGTTTTCTGTTGTTGGTACAAATTTCCAGTATATATTAAGTATAAGGTAGGTCCTAGCACACTACCCTGAGGGACTTTTTCACTTGTTAACCTTTAACCTTTAACTTATGATGTGGTGGTAAATTTTACACTCACTTTTTTTCCTCTTATTACTCTCTCGCACAAGGTGATATTCTCAGTACCCTCTAGTTATATTATACTCTTATTACACAGTATTATTTGTCATGTTGTAAGTAAAGCACGTGAAGAGAAATTTGGTAAGAGGTGTAAAAACTACCACTCGTCATTTATTGTGGGATTTTTTCTTAGAAAATTTTTTACTACCACGTCTAAGTTAACGTAAGCAATTAATAGAAAATATTTTACTACACCTTCAGTTTAATGTGGATTTTTAATAGAAAATTTTTTACTACACACCTATATTAAAATTTAAAAAAAAATATCTTTTAAAATCATCCATTTTGAAGTTTTATAAAACTTTTTAACCCTTTTTCTATAATTTTCCGATTACAGAGAATATTGCACGATCATACAAAATGAACGAATCTGGAATGAGACAGATTTTAAAAAATTATGATGAAATTTCTGATGAAGAAAATAATTGTGATATAAGCGAATAATTGTGATATAAGCGAAAAAGCCGTTTTAAATGGGCAGCAAATGAGCCACAGATATTTAGTCATCCCTTTAGAACTCCAGTTTAGAACTCCACTGCATAATATTGTAATATTACAAACTTCAGTAACCGCAGCTAGTAACGATGAAACAGAAAATAAAATGTATAAATATTGGTCCCAAATTTTTGATGATTCCTTTGAAGATAAAATCATCCAACATACCAACACAAAATAAAAACTGAGATTTGAATCAACAGTAAAAGTAGAAGCAAAACCTTTGGATAAAATCTAATTTAGAGCATTTCTAGGATTTTTATAATTTATACATCAGTTTTCAAGTCAAATCGAGAGTTTACAAAATTACTATTTGTAACAGCGGAACTGCTATGTCTGAGCTTCGATTTCTTACTATACTTTCTTGTTCACAATGTGATAACACTTTTGATAGACCGCAGAGATTAATAATTGATCCATTAGCGGCTATTTTAGAAATATTTAACAAAATAATTGAAAACTGATATATTACTGATATATTTGATAAACTGATAGTCGAAGAATATTGGGTTCAGATTCTTTCCCACCAGCTGTAATGCTGCCCTCTACTTCCACATCAAACAAATTGCGATATATTTGACCAAACAGATTAAAACGAAAAACACCATCACAATGATTTGTCAAAAACCAATGTGTATGGGTTGTAGCAAGCGTATTTGTATAAACTGTACAAATACTGATTTGATGAATGAAATTATTACATGAAAAGACTGGTTGTTATTTAAGATATAAAACTTTTTGAAATACTCTATTTATTTGTTTTAAATATATATATTAAACTGTCAAACAATACCAATTTATTTTTTGTTTAACTTGTTTTTATTTTTTTATGTAAATATAAGAACCCATACCATCTTTTGAATTTAGAAAAGGCTTGTAAAATAAAGTGCCAATTTTTTAAAAAACTCTCACCACTAAATTGTTTTTTTTTTTTTTTTAATTTAACATTTAGAATTAACTTAGCCAGCTTTATGTGAGAACAAAAATTATAGAAAATATTATATTGCTTCTAAAATATAAAAAAAAAAAATGGTGTAAAATTTACTACCACGTTCAGACTATGTTACAAAATTTCACCTCCTAAGTTAAAGGTTAAAATTATCCGTAACACCGTTATAAAATAAGTTTTATTTATTTATTTATAAGTTATTTTTTTTTTGAGGGCTTATCAATACTGTAAGATTTAATGATAAAATTATTGACACCGTAAGAAAATCAAATAAAGGACAGTAGTAGTTGCCAACAAATCTATCGCAAATGTGAAAAAATGTCTTTAAGGACCAAATCTATAGCCAAGATTATTATAGATAGGTACTAATAACATTATATTTACAGTATTGGATAATAAAGTTATCAACTTTAAATAGACAGTCTCATGAAAACATTGTCATGCTTTTACAAAAATATTACCAAAATACATTCTTAATTTAATAAGAAAAAAAAAATTGGGTAAGAAAACAATTGGTTCGCACAAGCTGATATAACCTAAGTTAAAATAATAAATCTTACAGACTCAGGTAAATAAAAGAGTGAAAGTGAAGTTAAGAAATTGATAGACTCTCTCAAAAATAGAAAAGCCTCCGGTATTGATAACATATAAACTAAATGCATTAAAGCTATACCTAAACATTGATATAACATAATATTTTATGTAGATATATCTTAAACTCTTGCTTAAAATTAAATTAATTTACTGTGTGGAAATAAGCTAAAATTATAACTATAGCATAACCAAACAACCCACCAATAATTGTCCTAAAGTCATCGTTCAATTAGCTTACTTAAAAATTTTTTAAAAATATTTGAATTAAGGCTGGATTATCATAATTGATGATGAATTTTTACAAAAGAACAAAATATATCCTACTAAACCAACGACTTTGACTTAGGTCAGGTTACGAATATCTTGCATCCATTACTTCGAATAATGAACTACCCTTAAAAACAACTTAAATAATATTGAACATGTAAGTGTGGTAAAATTAAATGTCGACACAGGCTTTGATTGATGATGGGCTTATTATTATATTAAGTTGACTTATTTACAACCAAAAACTTTTTATCTTATCGAATTTTTCATATTCACATTGACAAAGTAAAATTTAATATATTTCGAATATCTACCGAGAGTACGTCAAGGCTCTGTACTTGGTCCAACCAAATACAATATTCTTCACTTCTGATATTTTAAATATTGAAAAGAATTGTCTGTTATCAGTATTCGGCACATGATAATCAAATTCAAGATTAACCACAACTGTATTTGGGTCGCTACAGTTAGAAAAATAAATACGTTAATGTTATTTTTCACTAAAATACACGATCTGAGTTAACCTTTATTTTTAAACGTAGATTAGGTTGTAATTTGGCGCCCTTAATCCTTGAACCAGTATACCCAGCAACTCAAGCTTCTTGGATTATGACTATAAAAAACTTCATCATTTTTCAGGCGGATAAGAAGGAAGCCGGTAGATATTGCTTTTGAATAATGGAGATGGAATCTGCCAGAAAAGTAGCATAACACTACATTAATAGATTTTCTTCCTCATTAGTGATGATGGACGATTGTCGAACTATAACAAGATATCTTCGTCCACACAGAGGGTATCGTCTCGCAGATTTTCCTTCACGTCCTGAGGAGATATAACCTCTTTAGGCTTCTTTCGACAGAACAATCCGCCTTTGCTACCTTTAGAAGCACTCTGCCCCATTGCTTCATTACTCTTGTAGATCTTCAGAGTGATCTTTTCAAAACCATAACCAATAATCTCATTGAATTTAACTATAGATGCCAGACAATCCTTATTTAACACTAACGTATTCTGTCTGAAACTCATCCTTGGCCTCCTCAAGCTTACCAATCTTCCAGTTTCCAGTTGGAAGTTTGGGGTTACTTAGTTTTAGCATATAAATGATACTTTTTGGATTGGCGACGGTTCAGCAGGTATCCAAGTTCTAGGTCGGCCAGAACTGATTCTTTCTTACAATTTCTAGCTTAGCAACTGTCCAAAATTCGTCCAACTGAGCGATGGCAGTTTTGTAAAAAAAAAATACGATCTGATATGATCTGATTGTGACATGACGATTGACGATCTAATTGAATCACTCTAATTGTTGTATTAAGATCGCATAAGCCAATAATTGTTTCTCAGAGGCCTGCTAGAGTAGATACTTTTACTTCTTTACTTTTAAAAGAAGTGATGAGGTCTGGTTGCTCAAAATCAATATTAATTATCTTAATGATTCATGCGTAAGAACCAATCTGTTCGATTCAGAAATTCAATTAAATCCCTCTTAGAAATTAATAGACCCTATATTGCTTGCCAATGGCCCTAGATATTGTCCAAGACATGGCAAATGCATACGAAGTGTTCAAGAGTTTTTATTATAGTCTACTACATTTTTGCAGTTCCGAAAATAACAATTAAACTTGTTGAGGCTTACCTTAGTTACATATGACCTCTTTTGAGCCATCGGTCCGTAAGGATTTTAAATTATCAATACCAGACACCGTTAGAAGTTTTTTATCAGTAAATATTCTGTCTTTAATTTATCTTAAATCTTTATCATAGTTTAAAGATAAACCTTGTTGTCTATACTCCAGCATAATATTTTTTTTACTATTCATACTAAAAACTAATATGTACATACATGCAGCATACTCTATTTTGACGACTATGAATTTTTTTAAATAATAACAAAAATTATGAATTTCTATAATTAAATCCTGAAATTTCAATTTTAATTATTATAAAAATATATTCCAGGAAAATTATGTAATTTCATAGCACTTCTATAGACAAATTCTGATAATTTATTAATATTAAAATTTCAACTAAACCACCCCCCCCTCCAACTTGTAAAATAATGTTAGAATTAATAATATTAAATTTATTGTTATTAATAATATTACAATAAATTATAATTATTTTCAAATAATTCTAAGAATCATTATTCTATTTTTGTAATTTTAATTAAATTAAGGATATTTTAATGAAATTTATGCAAATCATTTAAAATTTAATTAAATTTTCATATTCGTGGCGGAAAATAAACAAACTTCTACTTTCAAAACTATTTAAAATTCATCTCTATTAAAATACAATAGAACTAACTGTATTATGTATAATAATTGTTAATGTATATAAAAGTTAGTAATGAAGGTCAGGCAAAATTTTGCTATAATATA